>JASDQU010239032.1:0-16860 GCA_032191745.1 Picea mariana
TCTAGATAATTTTTAATTAGCGTTGATTTTTATGGCTGTCCTTTATGCAAAAGGGGTGTATGGAAGTGAAACAAATGGAATTATGACTCAGACCCAAAGAATGCATCGAACATGATAAGCAGTCATTTCCTTTCGATGAATGTCTATCTAAGGGAGAGAGAGAGTTCTTTTTTTTCACTTCACAAGCACGAATACAGAGTGTCCTCAAACAATTCTTTTTCTCAATCAAATCCTGATGTAATGCAGAAAATTTTAAATGCCTTCTAATATGCACAATCAATCATGGTGATGCTTTTTCATTGTTCGTATATGAGTTAAAGATCAATTCAACACAATGCTCGTCTTGCTAATTGCCTTTGTATGAATGAAAATAAAACTAGCACAAGCTAAAGTCATACAAACAATGCACCCTTTCATTGCAATCAAAACGAAAAGCGAAAGAAAAGAAACAATCAAAGAGAAGACAAAATTCACACCCAAAAAGCAAAAGTTGAAGAACAATGACCTTGACTGAAATTGAGATAAAGAGGTCTGTAGGCCTTTGATGACCTTCACCAAGGTTTTTACTCAGCTGATGAGGAGAGAAGAACAATGCATGGGTTTCAAACTTCACTCAACAGGAAAAACTCAATGAAAATAGTGAAGAAGGCTACAAGATCCAAATAGTAAGGTGCTTATTCTTCAATCAAAAGACAGATGTCAAGGCTGAAAGGGAAGACACATTGACTCACAAGGCTACTCAGCAGAGAAGACACAGAGGTAAAACCCAGAAAATGCAATCCTGGAGGGTTTTCTGGCCTAAAAGAGGCTGGCGCTCTGTTGCCAAGGGCAAGGAGCGTTATAACACTCTGTGCAAAGCTATTAGGAGTGCTGGTGCTCTTTTAACACTAGGACAGGGGTGCCAGGGTCTGAAACTCCAAAAATTATCAAAAAAATAAAAAAATCGCAATCCAATTCCGACAATTATGCTGAGTGTGATGGGGTAGGGAGTCAATCAGCTCACGAAACTGATCAAAAGAGGAGTGAACCAGGTCTGAAACAATCAAGGGATGGAACTAGGTCAATGAGGAGAAATCGAAACAAGAAGTCTCGATTCGAGGCTATCTCCCCAGTGGAGTCACCAGTTTCTGTTGTAGGAAAATCTCCCTGCGGACAGGTAGATCGCCTCTAAGAGCTTGACCTTAACCCTAGACAGAAAAATTCTGAACGTGGACACTGATTTCATTTCAAATCTATCTAAACTAATCATGAGAAGGAAGGATAACAAAAGTACCTATTTATCGACGTTTGTCCCTGCACGCTCCGAGTTGCGCTTCAATCCTTTGCTCCTCGCTGAATTCTGCAGACAAACAAGATATGACTACTTCCTACTCTCTTGATATTAGCTTGAAAATAGATCTATCAATTAATGATAAGTTCATGTAACATCAGACACAAACTAGAAAGAAACAGGACAAGCGTGTCACATTAATGAGAATAACGACAGCAGTACTTACAATCGTAGATGCGAATGCGACAGCTTCGTCAAGTCCCCTTCGTCTAACCCTTGCTCAAAAGATCCACAACCTGGCTGACAACAGCTTCACTGATCACTTCTCCTTTGGTTGACTGCATGCTTCCTATGGGATCATAGGTTTCATGCTAGTAATTCTTCCCCCTTTCCCACCATCATAGAGCTTGCTTATATAGATTGAGAGGAGCTTAACCTCTTGAGTTATCTTTAGAACAAGTTAGGAACCTCCTCCTTAGATCAGGGATCTCCTGATGAAACCAAGAATTCGAGTACAACTGCCTCCTAATCTCGAAAGATCCTCTCCTCATTCTCCTCAACGGGCCAACAACTGACCCAGATTAGGGAGCACTCCTTCAAAAGGGGCATCAGAGCACTAGAACGCTCCTTGAGAAGCTTAAGGGGAGTGCCAGCACTTCAGAAGTGAGTAGCGCTCCTTCAGAGGGGTGAGGAAGCATTATAACGCTCCCTGAGGCCTTATAGGGGAGAGCCAACGCTCCTAAGGCTGTTTTAGAGGAGCGTTCACCCTCAAAACTCTTGATTGAAAGCTCTTCTCAGGTGTTAAGAGTTATTTGACTCCAACGAACCAGTTCTTCTTCTTCAAATCAAGTGCATAAGATGTTTTAAGTGTCTCCTTAGTGTCGTCATTATGGCAATATGCTTAAACAACATTTGCGACACTTGTCACCAACTTGCGACACTTGTGAAAGTTGTAAGGAAGTTGCGACACTTACGACAATTGAGAGGAATATGCGACATTTATCCAGTTGAGTAATTTTGATGTGTAACAGGGATGAGATCCTCCCCTATGTACAACACAACTACAACTGAGCTCTCCATAACTCAACCAACCATAACCCCTTTCAGGTGGGCTTGGGATTCCAACCACTATGTCCCATTGACGTAGCCATGCCATTTGTGGCTACTTAGGCAGATTCAACTCATGTCCANCTTTGACCACTTCGATATGGGACATATACCATCACCAAGGCTGCAGGGGACAATGCCTTTGATCTCAGTATTCCACCATTCCTTGGTCTGCACCCCGTGTTCAATGTGGACCGCCTTTGACCCTACTTTCCACCTCTACTAGACACATCCGACATGGAAGAACAACTCACACCAACAGAGTTAAATCCAGGCTGTATGGAAAAAGACACAGCTGATCAGATCATGGATACATAGATCAAGTGCACTTGACAACAAAGGATACCACTATATCGAGTTGTCAAAGCAGGCCAACTCCTTCACCAAGGCAAGTGGCTCACTAGGGACCAAGTTCAGCAGAAGTTTCCTCATCTCATGGAGGAACTCAACGCAATGGGGACCATTGATTCCTAAGGGGGGAGGAATGATCTAGGTGGATATTGGTGGCCACCCACCTATTCCACTTGGACCCCCACAATTTCTTCTTTCATTTTTTCAGTTTCCGCACAGTTTACTATTTTTAGCAGTTTTTCGGGTCCTGAACTTTCAGAGCCGTTTTGAGGCCCTAAATGACGTTTTTTTGGGAAAACAAGGAGAAACATGGAATTTCCTTCGATGTTTCTCACATCAAAGTTGTATTCCTTGGATAGATATTTCTAACGAGGTATTGAGCGCGTCAAACAAAGATCGTATGCCAAAGTTACGTCCCCGGGAAGTTGATGTACCAATTTACCTAAACAGGGCCCATAGTCTTGGCGTTTCATCTCCTAGGGTCAGGTCTTTGGATGTTTAGGGTTTTCCATTGTTTATCAATAATAAATAGGCCTTTGAGCCTCATTGTAACACAGTTCATAGGCCAGTATCTACCACATCTCTTCTCAGAGTTAAGCTACCAACACCCTAGCTAGTTTATTTCCATTTGTCTGTAAGCATATTTCAGTCATTTGTTATTAATGAAATGAAGTTTTATTTCCACTGCATCTTTGCGTTTATGTGTATTTATGTATTTCATTGTGTTCCTGCATAAATCCGGATCACTCCATGCCATTTGTACCATTTCAAGCTTCAAAAGTGTATCCGTTGCGTAAATTCCTAACTTGCCTTGAAATGTCTTGTCACCTTGGATAAGCGCTTTCCATTTCAAATTTCATCCCTTTTCCATTCAAACATATATACTAGCCACCTTGTTGTTTTTCTCCATTTCCTCTAAGACCTGCTCATAGCCCATAGCCTTTCTAAAAAATATCCAAATCTCTCTGCTACGCAAACTCCATTCACTACGCAAATGATGTGTGCTGCCAGTTGCTACACAAACCCTGTGTGTTGCTATTCACTATGCAAGCTTGTCACTCTATTTTTTGCTGCACAATATTCATTCGTTTTAACCACTTTCTAAAATCCTTTCTTGGATCCCATTGAAAGTTTATCCTTTGAAGTAATTCTCCTTTCAACCAGGTTTGCTTCATTCAAGCTAAGCCCTAACCATCCTAGTTTTCTATGCAAGCTTGCATTGCTGAGTGTGAAGGTTATTCTTCTTTGAACAATTACTTTTGCAAGGAAGACATCACAGAACCATGACTACATAGGGAAAGGGAAGCTCAAGATCCTCAACGAGGAAGAAGAGTTCAGATGTACATGGTCATCACAAGTTTTGTTTATGGAAATCTTGTCCACTATGAGAAAGTGAAAAGTGTAATGGTGATAAAAGGAGTGAGGTTTTTTTTTCAAGTGCAAGATTTGTTGTATCATTTTACATCCTTTGTATCCCTAATTTACAGAAGGATGACAAGCAAAAAACCATCATATAAACCATCTCTACAATTTTTTTCTAAGAATTGTCATGTACAACACTTGCGTAGCAAAGTTTCTACACAAGTACTGTAAGTACATAGATATCGAAAGTACAACATGAGGTGAATGGAAAATGAGTTTAGAGGTAAATACATAGTTCCCAATAATTTTCTGCCACCTGGACCTACATAAATTACAACAAAATGGAGTTTTCTACGCAACTTCTGTAGGTTGCAGTTACACAACATGCATGCTACACAAATGACAGTTTTGCAGTCAACTTCAAGATCACTTCCTGAGCAACTGAAGAGGAGTTTGGAAAAAACCATAGAGGTTTTTGTCAATAATGATCTCAATAACAAAAATATCTCTCACTTTTTACACATGTGTCATAGTTTGAGAGATTCAATGAATCCTTATGGTCCATTTTTCCAGATTTTAGCATTTAATGTTTTCCTGTTTTAGTCATCATCTTTGGGAGCAGATTTCGAGGAGTTGGAGAAGAATTTTTGAAAACCAAAAGAGGTTTTTGTCAAGAATGGACCCAATAAAAAAAATGTCTTTTATTTTTTACACATGTGTTATTATTTGGAAGATATGAAATGATCTTTGAGGTCTATTTTCCAGAATTTTGCCAAGCCAGATTTGCTGACAGAGTTCTAGAATCTTTGAAATTCGACTTGATGATCCTCCAACTCAGCAACATGGATACAAAATTTATATGGATATTGAATTTTGGATACTCTCCTATCAGATCCCATGATTTTTTCTTCAGTTGACACATTTTTAGTTGGTCAAAAATCAAACCCTAGATAGTAGGATATGAGCAGATTTTTGGAAAATATTCTTTCCTAAGCTATTGTAACAATTCTCTATTTTTGGCAAAGAGGGATTTCGACCTCCTTAGGCTAGAATATGATATTTATCTATATGTTTGAGCACTTTGAAGGTGAAAATGGGGGGATTTTCAGTGAGAGAGGACTATTGTACAACAAATCAAGACTTGTTTATTCCTTTGAAGTTAATGCAGAAGTTTCCTCTTTCTGAAATTTGAGATTCATCACGGTGTTTATGTTTAGTATGTGTGTTATAGAAATATTTGCCTCACCCTACGAAAATTTTCTCAAAAGGCCTTTTCCATTTCCCTATACAGACTTGAAGTCCCTTTTTGCAGTTCCCAGAGCTAAAAATAATATTTTTCCACATATATGCACCCTAACTATTATACAACATGCGTATACGTAGGTTGCACCATTACAACCCACGTACATCGGGTTTTGTGCCCAAAATTAAAACATGGTGTCGGATTTCCATGTTACATCACGAGATCCACGATCCTTGAACTTCCATATACTGGAAACATTCCAACTCGGCCCTTTAGTTCCATTTGAAGGCTATAAATGGGCCATATCCAAGCTATGGAAAAGAGGAGAAGAATTCAACTTTGAGAGCAAAGTTACTCTAGAGAAATTATTCACTTCATATTTAGTCTGCATCCCTTTATCCTTTTAAGTCTGGACACATTGTTCATCCTCGAAGCTCTTCCCTACTTGATGGAGAACCTCATTGTCTCTCTTATATGAGCTTGCCTTTGGTGGAGGATTGAAGTGGTGGAGGCCCAGCTGGAAGGGACTTAGTTTCTCGGTTCTGAACCTGCCAACACAAAAGTTTGTCATTCATACACTTCCGCTGATTACATTTTAATAGAAATACTCTTTTCTCGTCCAATTAATGTCTTGCAAATATTTGAATTGTTATTCCATGGGAATATTTGTTATGAATATTGATGGATTATGCTATTGAATGTGCTAACTTTATATATTATCACTATATGCTTGCGTATATTGGTTGTTGAGGACAAGTTGTAGGTGTATTGCTTTGAGTAGAGTGCTCAATGGTGGACTTCATCAAATGCCTGAACGAGGTAGGCTCTTTATCTTGTCTTGGTAGCATATTTTTTTATATATCATACTTGATATTATAGTTGATTTCTGCAGTCATATCCATCTTTTGTGGTTTACCCCATGCCATAGAGAGATTTTCCTTGTAACATAATTGGTGACCATATTGGGGAAATGATTTTCTTTTCGGGGTTTGGAGTGTTTTTCTCCTTTGATTGCTCTCATTTATATTGAGTTTCTTGTCGTCTGATTTCTTGACAGCCTTTGTTCATTTCGAGTCTGAGTTTCTTAGAATTATCCTTAACCTGGCAGTGTTTCAATACATATACACAGATTTTTTCCCGACAATCGCGTACATACGCGTGCTTTCATTCTGCATGAAACATATATACACTATTTTATCCTGAACAATCACGTACATCATTCTTGTATGCTTGGTTGTTGAGTTTGATGTTTGTTGGGTAAGTTTTGATGGTTTCTGAGTCTTCTTAGGTCTCTGTTATGACTGTTAAGTGCCCGCAGAGTGATAGGAAACCTTTCTTGTTGAATTTTCGGGCGGTGCCTTTCTCATCATCCTTTTCATTGATGTCCTTACATCTTGGGCTGGGTGTTTGCTTCTTGATATCCTACTCAGTTTGTCTTTGTTTACATATAGTAGAATTTTTATATCAAGCTGTTATTCAGTCCTTACATTTTCATTCTTTTATATTGAAAATACAAAAATTATAAACATTTTGCATTGTTGGCATTTGATCTTTTGGGTTCTTATAATTGATCTTAGTACATGTATGGAAAAATTGCATCTTCTTTTGAATTGCATAATTAAATTGAAAATTGCATTTTGAAAAGCTTATCATTTATTGGGAATTGAAGTTAGGAATTTGCATTTTATTCATATTCATTTATTTTACTTGCTGAGTCATAACATCATCAGTTTCATGACCACAGATTTTTGAGTAAGCAAGGCCACTAAAAGCAACGCTGATAAATTTAAAATTGATTAGAAACAATTTTATTTTTAGGGTGCACAAACTAGCTTAAGATTTAGAGCCTTGGAATAGGATTTTGTGAGTAAACTTCTCCAATGCTATTAAATTCAACATATGTGTCTGCCTAAGGGAGTGGTGAAATCCATTGTACAATTGGTGACGTCAGGAGGCTCCGATTACACCGGAGTTAAGAATGAGATCGCATGAAGTTGGTTGAGGGGATATCCCCCCAATACCTTCTTAGTGTCAGAGATATTTCTAGGGATCTATTCGTATATGAGGGTCTTGCTAGTACCTTTACCTCTTTGAGAGGCGGTGATTTCTAGATTTTAGGCTTTGCTACCCTTCCCATACAGTAGACTTGACTTACGACTGTTCGCCTGCGCATCGGTTAGATCGTGGTTGCTTAGTTGCTTGACATAGGTACCGCATAGGTTACTTGCAGGGGTTATTCTATAGGTACCCTGGGTCAGATAAGGGTCAGACAACACACAACCTTTATGGAGGATTACCTCTCATGGGGGATCTGACCGACTGGTTGTTAAGCCCACGAGGACCCTTATAGCTGATTCTGATACCTCCGATCTTTGGCAGGGAGTCTCAGGCCCCTCTTGGGCGAGGCATACCTACTTTAGGGAGGGAGGCCCATTTCAACCACTTTATCTTGTTCGTGTGCATATTGACATTTTTTTTTATTTTGGTGCACTCTCTGATTATTAGTTGTCCTTAGGATTTTGTATTGTGTCATGAGTTTTCATTTCTATGGTTAATGGAGCCCCCGTGACTCCCTTAGTTAGCACTACCCAACCCATGGTATTTTCTCATTCCATGGGGATGAATCCTTTTGTATTTTCGAGTGGTACATTGAATCATGATACTCAACCAATACCTTGGGCCTCTAATCATTTTTCTCATGGTATGCCAGACATGTCTTCGCACTTGCCATACTCTGTCTCATCGTCTTATGTCAATCCTAGTTTTGGGTCTAGGGGCATGATGCCTCCTTATTCTCCCTCTTTGTTTGGTGGGAGTCATATCCCTCAGCTAACTCTTACGGTAGGAGGTTGGAATATTCCTTCCTACAGATCCAATCCTAGCTTCACTTTTTCAGGAGCAAGTGCCTGAATGGGCGGTCATTCTACTTATTACATCCCATCCATCTATCCTTATTCCACCATGTCGGTTCCTATGAATGCTTTTTCCATGGTGGAACTCCATCTTTCCTCTAGTGTTTCATCCAGGGGGAGTCAATTTTATAGTATGGGAAATCCCCTTCATGAAGTTCCTTCGTCTGGGGGCAACATATATCCTCACATGAGTAACCCTTGTCATGTCACTTTCTCTTCACAAGCAACTTCCTCAGTGTCGATGCCCTTACACCCCTTTATGAACCAGTTTGGAGGAGGATACTATCCTATTGGATAGGGCCATGGTGTATACCAGAACCCTTCCTCACTCGCAATTTCTCAAAACTAGTCTTTCCCAGAACCTTGGTCTCAAATGACGCAACCAAATGCCACTAGTCCAGTCACTGCAATTTATACTGGCATTATATCACCAACCTATTCTATTCATGTTGGAGATAGGTCAACAACCTCTGCAATTCATGTTGAATACTAGCAACCAGCCGCTGCAAGTCATGCTGGGGGCACAACTCTAGTCACTGCTAGTCACACTACACATACATCACCAACCTTTGCTAGTCATGTTGGGGATTCATCACAAACCTCTGCTAGTCATGTAGGGGGTTCATCACCAACCTCTGCTAGTCATGTTGGGAATTCATCACCAACCTTTGAAACTCATGTTGGAGATTTTCTACTAGCCTCTGCAAGTCATGCTGGGAGCATGTCACCAACCACTGCAAGTCATGCTGGGGGAATTCATACGATTGAGAAGCCTAGACATGTAATTCGTAAGCCCAAGTTCCTTTGTAGGCTTTTCAAAGGAGATCACCTTACTCGTTTGTGCCCTGCTACTACTATGGTACAAGAAGCATGGTCCTTGCCTGGCGGCCCTTCGGATTCTGATTCGTCTTTAGTTTCCCAATATTCTTTGGTTGATACAGTGGTTGTGATGATGCAATCTTTGGCCGACACCACTCCCGTTTTGGGAAGCGATGTGTCTCTTGAACTTGTTGTCTCACATCCTATTCAACCAATGGTTGAAAAATTGGTTGTGTTGATGCAATCTTCGGCCGATCCCACTCTTCTCTTGGAGAGTGACAAGTCTAAGGAAGTGACATTGTCGATGAAATATTCGGTCAATCCCACTCTTATTTTGGAGGGTGATGCATCCTTTGACTGTGTCCTTAGCATTTCTAGTCCTTTACCATTTGAACAAGGGAGCATTCCACTCTCTTCGAGTACACTCCCTCCAAGTCCTAGGGTGGTTTCCTTTGATTGTAATCATATTGTAGAGCCTCGACTTCCTTCTTCTACACCCTTCCAGATAAAGGGCATTCTTCGATATATTGTAGATAAGGTAACCTCTGCAAGTATTTTATCCTCCTCTACTTGGAAAGCTCCAGGTTTTCCTTAGCTTGTGTCAGCTGTTCGTAAGTTGCCGACCTTTCACAAAAGTCTTGCATGGGAGCCTTGGCCTCCCCCATGACATGCCACTTAGAAAACTCCCAACGAGTCTGGTTTAATCTCTTTTCCGACTCTCTCAAAAAGAGAAAATATTTTTGAGTGAACTTGTCTCTTTCACACTCGTAAATTGGATTTGAAAGGACGTCTATTTGGTGTAAGTTTACCCCTTTTTTCAAATCAAGTAGATTAAATTTACAAAAAAAAGGATATTTTTTGGCGTTAAGTTGTAATTGCATCTCATTCTCTTGCTTGCAGTATTGAGCCTATTGACAATTCTCTCTTTCACATTATAATCCTATCACCTTAGTAGTTTGCATCATTAGCCAAACAAAGCCTTTTTTATATCCTTTGCATCTTGACACCCTATACCCAAGAGGAAACATTCCCCCGAGTGTTCGTATCCTACATGCACCTCCTTGCATTGAGCATAGGTATGTTCCACTACTGGAACTAGTTTGTTACTAGTGATACTCGTTTCCTCCTCTGTATCATAACATTCATTTGACTATGAAAATAAAAAAAAGATGGGCGGGAAAAGAATATTATCTTATATTGGCAACAGTCATGTCGCCTTTGAACAAAGCACAAAATTTTGAGTCCACTTGTCATCAAAATTTTGGGTTTAGAATGACCTTAGGAAGCTGAGCTCATTACTTAGAGTTTACTCCCCTGAATGGTTACTCTTCCAGTCCCTATGGAGAGTTTGATGGATGCCTCCTGCATCACAAAGTTTCATCATCGAGTCTATGCTGCCAGAGTCTTCCATATGTCTCATGCTCTTGTTCAAAGGATGTCTATTAGCCTGTGTTGGCCATTTCTCAGAACTCTCGACTTTGCATGTTGGCCATACCCTCAATGTGTCTCAAAGTTACATGAAGTTGTAGTCCTATCGTGCACCCTGGTCCTACTTTCATCATTGGTAGGTAACCTTGAACCCAATAGTCGACATTTCATCATTGGTCGCTAACTGGGGGGTTTCCCTTATGTTCGACAACAAGAAATATATTCACACATTGGGATTCATGCAGTGTCTTGGATGCCATTATCCTTATTGGTGGTTTCCTCGCCTTTGTCAACAATTTTCCTTATTGGATGCTATTCAGAGGGTCTTTTTTGTGTACCGCTTGCATCTGGAGCACACGAAAGATGCACATGGTCATTGGTTTGTGAACATGTTCTTCGTTTAAATTCCTCCAAATCATCAAGCTCCTTCTTTGTACCTTGTGATAAATGATGAGAGATTCCTTAATTCTCTCCTTTCAGTGGGTCTCCTTCCATTGACTTTAGCCCATCTATTATGGAAACAAGGCCTAGAGTCCTATGAGTACCTAAAGGCTTGCAATCATTAGTGGTAGGTTCTCCCTCCATTGATAGCTGGGAATATATATATGTATCTTGATCGATGGATTCTTCAAGTGTTTGACCTCAACACCTTTATTCACACTTGTAAGAATGTACTTGGTGCCTTGATACCTACTTTCATTATCGGTAGGTTGTCTCGCGTTTGTTAATGGTATACCTTAATGATCGATAATCAAACGAAGTCTCATTGTGTTTGAACTCAACTCCTTTATTTACATGATGTAGACTTGCACCTTTGGCAGATCGTGTAGAAGACTTGAATACATCAGTTCATAGTCACAACTTTCCTGAGCTATTGCTATCTTTCATTGGATCAGTGCCTATGTGACTTCAATGACCATGGGAGATCATATTGGACTCCATTGTATACAAATATCTTCAGATTGATTTTGAGACTGGTTTTACTGGGCCTTGTTCGTGACTATGACAACCTATGGCATGTAGCCACCTTTGTATTGCCTATTCATGGCCATGAACAACTGTTGGTATATTTTCACATGGATCTGTAGTGTAATTCAAATTGGTAGCCATGTGCACAAAGTCAATACATATTGTAATATTCTCATGAGCAACTAGTTCATCTAGTTGGGTCTCCATTTCTCCACTTCTAGGTATTATAATGTATTTCGGCCATCGCAGATACTCCTTTGACCTCACACATTAGGGGGCATATGTTATAGCAAGATTTACATCACCCTATGCAAATTTGCTCAGAAGGTATTTTTCATTTCCCTATGCTGACTTGAAGTCCCTTTTTGCAGTTTCCAGAGCTAAACATAATATTTTTCCACATATATGCGCCTTAACTATTATACAACATGCGTATACACAGGTTGCACTATTACAACCTGGGTACATTGGGTTTTGTGACCAAAATTAAAAAATTGGTGTCGGGTTTCCATGTCACATCACGAGATCCATGATCCTCGACCTTCCATATAATGGAAACATTCCAAATCGACCCTTCAGTTCCATTTGAAGGCTATAAATGGGCCATATCCAAGATGTGGAAAAGAGGAGAAGAATTCAACTTTGAGAACAAAGTTACTCTGAAGAAATTATTCACTTCATATTGAGTCTGCATCTCTTTATCCTTTTAAGTATGAACAGATTGTTCATCCCCCAAGCTCTTCCCTACTTGATGGAGAACCTCATTGTCTCTCTTATATGNAATTACATTTTAATATAAATACTCTTTTCTCGTCCAATTAATGTCTTGCAAATATTTGAATTGTTATTCCATGGGAATATTTGTTATGAATATTGATGGATTATGCTATTGAATGTGATAAATTTATATATTATCACCATATGCTTGTGTATCTTGGTTGTTGAGGACAAGTTGCAAGTGTATTTCTTTGAGTCAAGTGCTCAATGGTGGACTTCATCGATCATATGGACGAGGTAGGCTCATTATCTTGTCTTGATAGCATATTTGTTTATATAGCATACTTGATATTAGAGTTGATTTCTACAGTCATTTATGTCTGTTGTGGTTTACCCCATGCCATAGAGAGATTTTCCTCGTAACAATGTGTTTCTTGTATATCATTTCCATGATTATGTTTTTCTGCTAGCATTGTCTGAGAGTAAGTGGTAGGAATTCATCCATGTTTGATGCTTCTTTCACACTAATGATGCTTTTTATGTGTTAATGGTTACTTTTACAGAATTCATCTTCATTTTATGCTCTGTTTAGTAATTAATCTTTGTGTCATTTCTTCTAAAGATGCACTGGAGATTCATGCACCAATTGATTCCTATAGTGTAGTGGGAATTCTTCTCCTTTCCATCTCTCGTTTCATATCATTTATTTTCCGAGCATAGAACCTATTTTGCCTCAAATTTGCAGGAAGAAACCAACTATTTGTTGACTGTAAAAACATTGAAATTGAGGCCTTGACTCCATTTCCCAATGGTAACTTTTTCTTTCTTGTCCTACCAACCTTCATTAAACAAAAAAACAAACATGTTCTTATTAGAAATCTAACCTTCTGAGTGTTATTATTGAATATCTTCGAGTGTGAAATCCTTTGGCTATTGAGAGAGCCCTCTCTGGTTGTATAGGTCAGAATACAATCTAAAGTTGGTTGAAACAATTACCTTGGGGTTTCTTTCATACAACCTAAAGAAATTTCTGAGTGCTAACAGACTCCATCCTCATGGGTCAGTGGTCGGCTCCTTAATACTTACCTCATCCCCAAACCTTGGTTTGAAACTAATTTTATCCACTCAACCATGGTGAACGTCACATCCATGAGAATATAAGAAGAAAAAAGAATGTCAAATTCTCCATCAAAAAGATACAGGAAAAGATGGAATCATATGAATAAAGGAACATATATTTTCCATAATAGATTCAAGCCCATGGAAATGAAATTGAAATAGTCAACAAAAAATTACACTTAAATCATGAACCATATGGAAATAATTCTCACAAAATTCGACACTGAAATCATGAGCCATGGAAATAATTCTCACAAAATTCGACACTGAAATCATGAACCATGGAAATAATTCTCACAAAATTTGAAATCATCAATGGAAAACGACTCTGAAATCATGGACCATGGACATAATTCTCACAAAATTCGAATTATTATACTTGGCTAGAGACATTTACAACTCTTTCCTTTCAACAATAATGGTTAATTTACAACCTTTCCCTGACCTCTCTCCATTCATTTCTGTTCAAGATTCACCTCAACAGGTGCACATGCTATGTGGGCTTGTTTAGTTTGGAATACTTTTGTGAAAACATTAACTTTCCTTTGTGTGATGCCCCACGTTATGGTGGCCATATGTGAAGAATATTCCCGTAACTTCAATATGGTTCGTGTGACAACCAAGTATTTTATGGATTTGACATTTCTTACTATGAATTGACATCTCCAGGGAGGGCATAGGTGTGACAAATGTGTCCACAGTATTTGAGGTGTGACAAACGTGTCCACAATATATGAATCAAAGTTTAGAGGATTTGATTTGAACTAGTTAAGGTGTTACAAAGTTTGAACCAATGTTTAGAGGATTTGATTTTAGCTGGTTAAGGTGTTACAAAGTTTGAACCAGTGTTTAGAGGATTTGATTTGAATTGGTTAAGGTGTTTCCTCCCTCACCCTGATACTACCAGTGCCTGTGGATTTGGTATCATATCGCATGGGTGATATTTGTCTTGTGGTTGTTTTCTATGTGATGTTACAAGCTATATTTACGGTTGCATATTCTTATGTTGGGATTGTGTTCACATTAATACTTTTCTTAATTGTGTGTGTGTGTGTGTGTGCGTTAAACATCACTGTTGGGTGTGTTACAAAGGTGTCCCATGATTTGAATAAGTGTCCACATTTGATTTAGTAATAGATGAAATTGATTTGAACTAGTAGTAAATAGATGATAGATGATACTAAACCCACACTCACCAACTACCCAATTACCATCACCAACTACCCAATTATCTATTGGAAACATGCCCACGAATTTCCTCATGCGGTCACATGCACATGCATGCAATCTATTTATGAACTGTTCATGTAACTATGTGATCTATTCATGATTAGTCTGTGTAACTGAGTGATATATGTTATATATACAAGCATACCCATAGAGGTGTGAGTGCAATGTGTAGTGAGTGTGTGAGAGCAAGACACAATACTGAGGTGTTGTGTATGCGAGGAGAGGATGGTTGTATGCCTGGGTTGGCTACTGTAATTCTCCCTTGAATAAAAGAATACCCATTATCATTGCCATGGTTTTTTCCCTCATTGGGTTTCCACATAAATCACTATGTCAAATTGTGTGTTTATTGTTCTTGGTTTAATGCGTGTTTGATCTTGCTTGTTTATGCTCTGGTTTTATTATCTGTTTTTCTTCTGTTGCCCAGCAAGTGGTATCAGAGCGTGTTAGCTGAGCACAGACTTGAATGTTCAGAGAACAAATAAGAAAGATAACAGTTGATTCGATCATTGGATCAAGGTTAGGCAGAACATAAGGCAAAGGTGAGTCTGTTGTAGGGAGACGTATTGGAGAGGAGCGACAGTCGCTCTCAACATTACACTCCCTGTGCTTTTGGAGATCATAGCAGTCGTGGTCTCACATCATCGCATCACTCCCCTTGATTTTGGAGATCATAGAATTCGTGGTCTAGCATGATCTAAAAATGAAGAAGACTTGTATTCTTGAAATTATTTGCAAGATTTCAATTCATGTGTTAAAATGCAAATGGATCAATTTGCAACACAAATTTTATAGAAAATTACTCATTCAAGATGAATATAAACAACAACAATAAACAGTGAACAGAAAACACATAACACAACAAATGATAAATGAGTTCACCCCTCTCTTGGGATACATCTCCTGGTCTAGCTTCCAATGAATCTCTTGTATTATTTGATCAAAGTGCTCAAAAATATGTTTTACAATGCTCAAAATTCCAATGGCTCCAGAACATCCAAAAACCCTTAGCTGGGCTTTTTCGGCACCTCGTTTGGCCAAAAATTGAAGAAGATAGGCTTCCTGGAAGTTCCCCTTCAAACTTGTTGTCTCTGGATCGCCAAAATGCACCCTTGTTGGCTCAACCTAGCCCCCACGCATTTTTATGCATTAAAACCCAGCACCGGGTGCAACAACACAAACTGTGCAAACTGTAGGATGATTATGGGTGCGCCTAGCCCCTAATCGCCAAGGCTGTGGTCGTGTGACCCATGTGACCCCGCGCAAGTGCAAAAATGGGCTCCATTTCCAAAAGAAAATGGATAATGGACAAGTGGTGGGTCGTTGGTTGTACAACCGTTTGAACCACAATACAAAAAACGTGCCATACGACGTGACCACGGGTCATATGGTAACGTTATATGCGACTGGGGGCTGGAGCTAAGCCCCAGCCCGAACCCCCATGCCAACCACATATCAACTCAAACTTAAATATATTCAAAACCATTTATATAACAAGGCTCATACGGTGGCGCACCGTTTGGAGTCCCTTCCCAAGTCTCTTCCCCTACCCAGAGGTCATGGGGTTGAGTCCTGCCGATTGCAAAGATTTTGAACCACCGTCTAGGTGACATGTGGCGGCCAGTGATTGGGCCACGTGTCACCATACTATTAGCCACCAAGATTCCATGTGTCCAATGCTCATTCGTCCACATCTTCCAACCAATGAATTCCATGTGTCGTACAGTCAACCAATTCCACTCTACAAAGTGTCGTACGAACATGCCACGTCAGCATCTGTATGGACTGTACAGTTAACATCCCTTTTTTTGCCTGTTTGTCGTTTTGAACAGAACGTGATATCTCTCGCTCCCGACGTCCGTTTGAACCCAAATGAGTTGCGTTGGGTTCGTGATGATGAGGCCTACGCTCCCATTCGATTTGAAGAAATTCTGAGCACTTTGAATTTTGAGCAAAATTTGATCCCCTGGATCACACCTCCCCATTAGAAAGCTTTTGGACCTCCAAAAGACTATTTTCAGTCTATTTTAAGATGAGGGTATAGCTCCCTCACCTTTCCAACCTCAATCCACTTGGATTTTCTTGGATTTGTACCTTTAAGACCAACTCGAAGATACTCCACATTTCCTCGTTTTGAAGTTCGCATTCTCCTGTCAAGGATTGTGTCTTCATGCAGTTTTGTAAGATATTCTGGGGAAAAATCATCTATAGAAGGAATCTGAACATGCTCTACTTGATCATCAATCAAAGGAGGCTCATACAATTTCAAATTCTCAACATTAACAACTGCATACATTTGCATATAAGGAGGCAAATCTAAATGACAGGCATTG
>JASDQU010239033.1:0-16814 GCA_032191745.1 Picea mariana
TAAGGGTCCACATACAAGTCACCATGAGCAAAAGGAACCTTACTTTTGTGAACAAAATGCGCCAATATATACTCTATACTGATCACCAGCAATTTGTCATATTCTCTCGCTCTCTTTCCCTTCATCCTTTTTCTCTGCTCCGATTCTGCCGATCCAGAGAATCTCCTCCACTGGCCCATTGGAATAAAATGCATCCAATTATCCCAAACATGATCACCTGACCCAAAGGTCAGGTCACTGTAATATTGCTCCAAAAGTTCTCCATCTGGTACCTCTTGGACAGAGGCTTCCATCCATGCTTCACGATCCGCGAGATAATGTTCAGCAGTTTCAGCACATTCCTCAGCTAACCCGACCTTGATCCTCTGCAAAACTGCCCCTGCATATTGATAACCCAAACCATTCATTCTCTCCTCCTTACTCTCCACTTCGTCTTGCATTTGAACTCCTTCAGTATCTTCACTCCCCACCTCCTGCTCCAAATCCACCAATGCCACCGGCAACGTCAGCCTTTTCTCCCCATATCGATCTCCTCCGCTGCATTCAACCTTTCTCTCCGCTTTCATACTCCCCAATTCAAACCCATTTCCGATGATTTCCTTCATCCTTCTCTCCAACATTTCACTATCCTGTACCCCWTTGATTTTATTCATCCTTCTCTTCTTCAACAACTCAATATCCTGCGCCCCATTGATTTCATTCCTTCCTCTCTTTTTCAACAATTCAAAATCCCACCCCCCATTTTCTACAACCTGCTGCCACAAATCAGGGGCCTGCTCTCTAACAAGCAATGCAATGACAACCCCATAGCGATATTCATTTTGGGTTCCCTGTGCGAGTRGAATGAGAGCCTTTCGGCGGACCACCTTAAAACTTTTCATCCTTTTGGTAATATGAGCAGACCAGTTAGTGACCTTTCTCTTCATGCCTTGTTCAATGGCATCAAGAAATCCATGGTTGCAATAAGAAACAGTAGGCATTCCCGAGAGATGCTCCATAACCAGAGATGCCACATACCTTTTAGTGCCGTCCTTGATCATATCCACAGGGAAGTCGTGCTTGAAATTCGTCTCGACTCCATACAATCGTTTCAATCTCATCGCATGCTTTGCATTCCAAGCCTCCTTTCCAATTCTGTCGACAATGGATTTCTTGTTTTCAAACCAGTAACCCACCGTGTGGCCTTCGTTGGGCAGTCCCGTTGCCCTGAAAATGTCGTGTTGCTTCACTGATATCCCGTGACCCAACACTGTAGAACACCCGGGTTCGAATTTCTCCCAAAACTCCTCAACGAGGTGCCCAATTCGGCCCAGGAATGGCCTGATGGACTCGGCTTTTACAATGTAAGTCTTCAACCCAGATTTGTCCAGCGCTTGGAGCTTCCCTGGATCATCGGTTTCCAGCCACCTGGTGGGTAGTTGAGACTGTAACTCCTCCATGTCTGGACTCTCCAGAGGCTTCGGATAAGCAAAATTCGAACGAAAATGGTGTATGTCTGGATTCTCAAGTCAAATGGATCATAATAAGGCTTCATGATTTTGATTTTGAACGGGAAACTAGAAGTGTAATGATGCACGCATCATCTTCGTACAGGGTCTCTAGCAGATTTGCACGATTTTACAAAATTTTGATCGTCTTAGTATGGCGAAGGCTATACACCATGCAGCAGCCTCCCAATGATTGGGCTGCTGCATGGTGTATAGCCTTCGCCGTCTTGGTATCGCGTATGCTGCCACCTTGCCTTTATTGGAAAGTGGGATTAACGATAAAGTACGTTTTTATTCACATTTTAATAAGCACGTGGATTTGGATATAATTAGGGATTCATAATAAAAGTACATTTATTCACTTTTTAGTAGACACGTGGATTTGAACGTGAACTGTATATTGCAATGGAGTGTGTTAAGATGCCGACAAATTGTTTGCAATAGAGGGCGATCAATAACTATTCCTCAGCTTGGCATTAAAAGGTTGTGCGGGATGAGTATATCTGGTTGGATTTGAATTAATTCATATTTAATGATTGCAATGAAAGTAATTAAGTGTTGTATAGTTTATGGGGAGATGTTGAGGGGTAAAGTGTGATGAGGTGTTAGATAATTTAATATAATATAATTAGATGTTAAGGTGTATTATAGTGAGTCATCTAAGTTCTCATCACATTTTAAGTCTCAACATATAATTATAATTATTATTTATCCTATCACTAGAGTAAGCTATATCCAAAATACAAAAACATTTTTAATATTGATTGAAGTTCAATAGTATATATGTTAATGCCCTTTCTAGAATATGTGATGAGTACTAGTGTTGATCACCAAATCATTATGTACTTTTTAAAACATTAATCACTCAATCTATTTCCCTAAGGCATGTTTTGATAATGAGTTTGCCCAGGAGTTGAACTTTTTGTGTACACTAATGCAATTTATTCAGCTGAAATACTGCTTGAGGTCCAAAATCTTCTTCTTCCAAGGAAGTAAGGGGAGAGCTTTTAATTGTGACTTCCCAACAAACCAATCTATTACAACCTTCAAATCCCCAACCATCATTAATTATGCTATCAAACATTTCTTTGCAAATTGAAGAAGACACCATAATCCAAGCAACTTTGCCTTAATGTTTGTACCTGCACCAACAATAAGATAGCCTATGAAGAAATGTTGAACATTGAGTTTGAGGACAATGCCAACACCACATACCTCTCCTGCAGCAGCTCCATCAAAGAACCCAATGGGTTTTTCTTCAAAATAAAAAGGGTTCATAATATAAGCAAGTCGCTCATCCCTACATGTGCCATGCATCTCCTTAATAGACAAAACAATTCTAGAACATAACACAACTTCATTCCTATGAAGATCCTCAAACAATATCTTATCTTTGTATCTCCATATACCCCAAAGAACATGGAGTGGGACTACCCTATTCCTTGGGAAAGACAAGAACCAAGACAAGAAATTCTCATTCAGAGATGGGAGATTCCAAGAGGTAGTTAAACTTAATTGAGCACAGACCTCCTTCCATATAGACTGTGAAACTTCACATTGTACAAACAAATGCATTGTTGTCTCTTCCGCTTTTAAACAAAGAGTGCAAGTTGACAGACCTACTCCACCCCTGAGTCTTTAGTTTTCCCCAGTGAGGACATGATCCTGTAGACACAACAAAAAAAATAGAATATTTTTTACAGGTACCTATAATTTCCACAATGCTTTGTGCCACCATACTTGATCCACCTTCACATGTTGTGTTATTAATGCATCATATGCAATCTTTACAGTCACTATGCCCTTAGATTGATTCCAAAGACCAAATGACAGTATCCTCCACATCATTGAGTGAAATGCCACTTTCCTTTAACATCACCAAGAATCCATTCCATTCCATAGCCAAATCGCCAACAAGTTCAAGATCTTTTGCCAAGGTCCATCCTTGTGGAGCTGAGACATTTAACATAGTAGAGGAAGAAATATGCTCTAGGGAATATATATGTTTTCCCTTTAAATGTTGTATAAGATCATTTGAGAGTTTGAAGGAGAACCCACTCCCAATAAAAGGATCTTGTCCAATCTGCACCTGTGTCCCATATCCCACAGACCAAGCTAACCACCTTTTTATGAGTGCCAATGAAGCTAAGAAGTTCTTCCAAACATTTGAATCTGAAGGGTATTTTTATTGTTCATAGCACAACCATAATACAAAATCCACACCTTTAAGGTACTTTTTCACCAATACTTTGCTCCACAACCCAAATCTAAACAAACCACGCCACATTGATTTTCCAGTCAGAGCCTGTGCAAACCAATGAAGGTTCTGAAAACCCCATCCACCTAGGAACTTTGGCCTTGGAATCCTATCCCAACTAACTAAATGGAGCCCAATGTTTTTCCTATCTCCTTTCCAAAGGAACCAGGAGCAAATCTGGAAAATATTATACTTGATTTTTCCATAACCTTTGCTAAATTGAGCCAATAGACTGACATATTTTGTAGTACAGATTTAATAAGGACCATTCTTCCACCCAAAGACAACCACATATAAGTCTAATGACCAATTTATTTTCCACCTTTTGAAGGAGCCATATCCAATCTTAGACCCTATAATCATTAGGTTTTAGATGAAAATCAAGATATTTCATACCTTGATCCAAAAATTTAAAAGGAATTCCAAAAAGCTCTGCAATCTTTCCCAACAACTCCTCTTCCAAATTGTGTGCAAGAAAACATGATTTCTGATAGTTTATCTCCATCCCTAAAGCCAGACAAAAAATTGTTAGAATTTTCTTGAACTCCATCCATTCTTCAATTGATCCAACACCTAAAATTACTACATCATCCACAAAAAATAAGTGAGAAATGATGGCCCCTCTTGCAACCTTTAACCCTGAGAATTTTCCTTCAGAAACAACCTTTTTCAACATTCTACTAAGTCCTTCCACAACCAAGAGAAAGAACAATGGGGAAAGAGGGAAACCTTGCCTCAATCCCCTATGAATTTAAAAAAAATCTGTAGGGGATCCATTTACCAAAACATCAAAGTTTGCACTAGTTACACATCCCATAATTCATTGTACCACCTCCCACTTCAAACCTATTTGAATTAGCATCATTCTCAGATAGTTCCAGTTTACTTTGTCATAGGCTTTCTTAAGATCTAATTTCAATATCAGTGATTTCATCTTCTTTGTTTTCACAAAGTGCATGCATTCCTGTGAAAGACCTACAATATCGAAAATTAGTCTATCTTTCAAAAATCCAAATTGCTCCTCCGAGATGCTTGTAGCCAACTTTTCTTTTATACTGGATGCAATGATTTTTGTAATAACTTTATAGACAAAATTACATAAAGCTATAGGCCTGAAATCATTAAATGATACAGGTTTGGATTCCTTTGGAATTAGTGCGACAAAGATAGCATTCAAAGATCCAGAAACCCTGCCAGTTTGTCTAGACTCTTCCACAACTAACAATAAATCATTACCTATTATGTCAAAGAAGTCTTGGAACAATTCATGTGTCCACCCATCAAGCCCAAGACTTTTGTCCCTAGGCATCTCACCCATCGTATTTTCCACCACCTGAAGGGAAATCTATTTTCCAACATCATCACTTTCTTCATCCGAGAAATAACGTGGCACTTATTTTATCACATGGAACTAGTTTAATGTGTCTTCCTTCCCTGTAGCTTGTAAAGAGACCTATAAATTTGGTAAGTTGTTGACCTTATATATTCCTGTGAAGATAGGGTTGAACCATCCAAATCTGCAATGTCCCAAATGGAGTTGATGGCCCTTCTATGCTCAACATATTTATGAAACAATTTTGTGTTCCGGTCTCCACTTTCTAGTTAAATTTCCCGACTCCTAGGGCATCATATTTATTCCTCATGGTTAAGGATCGCAAAATTCTTCTTCTTAAGTGAACCTACAAGAATCTTGTCTTCAACAAAAAATATTTGTGAAGGGATTTTAAGGAAAAACTCTGCCAGTTTTTTGTCTATTTTCTTTAACTCTGATTGAAGTTTCTTCTTTTTCCCCAATTGTCGAAGGACCACAACTTCCTTCAACTTCTTTAACTTATCTACTATTAATCTCATAGTTGAGGGACTCTTCCATGAATCCGTAGAAGTCAAAACAGACCGAACAAGAGTGTTAAAGTCTAGATCCTTCAACCACGCTCGATTGAAATTAAAAGGAGTGAAGTTTTGATCAATGTTTTCCTCTACTTGCATGCATACAAGATTGTTATTTGAAATGAGGGAATTTATAACCCATGTCCTACATTTTCCCAAACTCTCCAAGAAAGTCTCCTTGATAAGAAACCTATCAAGTCTCTTCGAAATTCCATCCTCATCCAAATGCCCATTCCTCCACGTAGGACTGAGATGTCTTGGGTGGATATCCACAAGTCCAACATAAGTGAATAGTGAAGAAAAATAGCCAGCCAACGAATTAGCTCTGGCATGTTCACCCCATATTTTTCTTGATGAAAATGTTATGTTTAGATCCCCACTAATGGTTAACCCATCTTTCAGTAGAATCCCACAATCCATCAAAGGATGCCAAAAGGATTCTTTGTCCTTATATGGGCCATAATAGTTTAGCAACTTCACCTCCCTGGAGATGTCTTTTTGACGACCTTCCAGAAGGATACCTGCATTGGTACCAAAAGCATGGAGGTCAACTACCACAGGGTTCGAACCAGATAACAAACCCCCAGAATAACCATTTGAGTCCATCGCAACACAGTCCCAATTTGGACAACACTTCAAGAAAAATTCCTTTTCCTTTTCACATACCTCCATCGTTTCTTGAAAAAAGAGTATGTCAGGGTGAACATAACTTATCAAATGTTTAAGGGTTAAGAGATTTTGGGCACCCCCTACCCTGGATAAACTATTACACTAGTCAAATTGCAATAACCTTAAATATATCCCATTACATTATTAACCACTAAATAAAACTTATTAACCGTTGAATTTATGATATTCATCTAAATGCTTGATAAATCAAGATTTTTTTTTTATTGTTGATGAAAATAGTTTTTTTTTTTTTTTTAGGATTTAAACTAATAAAATACTTTATCCTTTTAATTCATCCTAAAAATGTTGACTTCAACTTACCAAACTTACAAAGAACATGTGTTTGCTTAATTGTAATGAAGTTTTTAAATATAAATTATGTTAATGTTTAGAAACATTCCCACCATTTTGAAAGGACCTTTATCCATCACAAAGGATCTTATTAAGGCCGTTGTAAAATAGAGAAAAATAAGTCCATGGATTGAATAAATAGGGTTGGAAAAAAGATAAAGATTAGTAATTAACAAGGCTGCATGGCAACGTATACCTGCCGCTATGCAGGGATAATAAAATAAAATAATAGTTGTATTGAATCCACAGCATGCGTCGAGATGAATAACAAATTCATTTGTTGAATATGGCAGGCAAGCGTCATCTCATTAAATGACGTTGAAGATCCTTCCGTAGTCGTTGAAGATCCTTACGCAACCGCGACAATAAGAGATGAATTTGAACAACAAATCACAATTTAGAAAAATGTTTTAAAATAATTAAAAAAATCAAATTGTAATGTCATACCTTTAAAAATGCTCAAAATTATTTTGGTCGAACCCCAGCTAATAGACGATCAATAGCATATCCAATACTATATACCACCCCAAGCGGCAGGTATAATAACCAATATCCCTTCACATTATTTTGAATGGTCTAAAAAAAACTCAATTTCATAAAACATTTAGATTATACATTGTAAAATGCTTAAACTTATATTTAAGATTAACACTCAAATTTTGTAATATAAAAATAAAACTTATATTTAAGTTTAACCCTTAAAAAAATTATGAAAAAAAATATACAAATGCCATACTTTGAATTGTACAAAATATTATATTATTTTATTTTAATTTTAACACTCAAATAATTGTGAAAGAAAAAGTACAATTGTCATCTATTTGAATCCTACCTACAAAATATTATTTTATTTTATTTAAATGTGTCTAGGAAAAAGGTACCCATTAAATGAGAACAACCAAAAAAATAAAAAATGCATATCCATATCAAAAAAGAAAGGGTTATTCATTTAACAAGATGGGCCCCCAACTTTTGACAATATATATTAAAAAACAAGAAATATTTATTACAATAACATTGGGGGAAGTGAAGGCAGCAATAAGACTTCAAAGTTTTTGGCCAATAAAATATCACATAAATGATATTTAAAATTTAAAATAAATAATTATTTTTTAAAACTTTGGATAAAAGGGTGTATATTTTATGGTCAACCATGAACTAATAGAAAGTCAAGCCTAACTCAAAGCTATATACCATGCCTATCGGTAGGTATAACAAGCCTAACTCAAAGCTATATACCATGCCTATCGACAGGTATAATAATAAGATATTTCTATTAAGAGGATAAGATCATAACACTTTTTTTTCTTACATGTCAAATACTAGTAACAACCACTTTTTAAAAGTGGTTGATATACGCTCATCGACGTCATTAGTTTGGAAAGGTGAAAAATTATGTTGATCGGCGTATATCAACCACTTTTATAGAGTGGTTGTTGCTAGTTGACGATCGACATGCCGTGAGACAACCATTAATTTATCACATTAATAATTAATGTATTACATTAATGTTATATATAATAATAATGTATTAATGTATATAAATTAATGGTCTATTAATATGTTTTTTTTTTTTTTTTAAATAAAAAAGGGGGGGAGCCTGCTATATTATATTATCAAAATAATTGTAACAAGATATACAGAGTCAAGAGTCTAAATCACCCAAAATGCTGCCGGAAGCCGGAAACCAGCATAGGTACATAGCAAAAAACAGCTGTAAACTAGTGGCATCTGTCCTGCCCGGAGGAAACCAGAACAGATGCCTAAAGTCTAAAAGAGCATAAAACAATAGCATAAAAACTAAAAAGCCAGAGAACATAAAAAACCTAGGTGTTCGGTGACCTTTCACCATCCTCTGTCTTCCACGTGGACCCAGCCGGGATGGCAAAAGACTGCGCGCAGAGGGGCACTTTCGCCGAGCTGGGGCACTAGAATAAGCATCGAGAAGCATGTCCAGGCGTTGGCCCATGAGGAGGGCACGATGCTCCAGGTCAGACATGTGGCCTCAAAGCTCAAACACCAGGGACAGGTGCTCCTCACAGAGGAGAAATCCATGCATATCACCACCCTCCTCGTCGAGCATCCTTCTCTTCGCACCATCCTTCGCTTCCTTTCCCATCAGGCAAATTTTATCCACATCCAACGCCGCTTCAAGGTCCTGCCAGGGAACCTCTTCCACAATGCAACCCGAAAAATCGGCATCCAGACCCGAATTGGGTTTGCTTTCCTCTCTGCCAGACCTCACTGTGTCACAGGGCGCCTCCATTGTCGTCAGGTCCTTCAAATTCGGGTCTTCCTCTACGATACAAGCTGGGTACAATTCCTCAATGCAATTCCTCAGTGTCGGGTGCAATTCCTCAGTGTCGTCCTCCATCTTAACGATGTCCGCACTGCTGTGGCCAGCTTCCTTTTCGGCAATGGTGGAGAGCAGAGCCTTGTTCTCTGCCTGAGCCTTCTTTCTAAGCAGTGAAGTAGCCATGACCAGAGCACGTTCGAAATGCTCTTTACGTCTTTGTTGTGCCTTGTGGGCGTTCCAAGCAGAGCCACGACGATGCGTTCCTCTTTTCCTAGTCATATTATCCTGGGGGTGAGTGAGATTGCAGAGCGCTCGCCGAGAAAAACACGAAGGCCAGGACACAGGCGGAAGCCAATTCAGAGCACAAGCAGGAGGATCCTTGCCAATTCTCCATGAAAGGATGGTGAACCAGGGCACAAGGAGCGCGGAACTACACTAGAGCCTCCAAACGAGGAGTAGAGCCGAGGCCGGAGCAAAAGAAAGCAAATAACCAGACTCCAAGAACCCATAACCGCCTTTAACCTCAAACCTTCTAAGTACACCGATCTCGTAAATGGTCGCTCGAGGGAGGAGTCCTCCCATCGTTGATATGATGCTATGGCTGTTCTGCATCGTTAATGCGGGTGCAAGGGTGGCGACCATCAGCATTTAATCCCAGGCTTAGTGCTAAGCCTGCTGTCACCCCCTCGCCGCGTGTCACCCCATACGGGAATGGTCTATTAATATGTTAATATAATGTATTACATTAATATAATATATACCAATAATCTATAAATGTAATGTATTAATTAATGAATACTTTAATACATTATTTATTTACATCAGTATATAATTTATCATATTAATAATAATTGATTGATACATTAATAATGTAATGCATTAATTAATCATTAGGTTAATACACTATTAATTAATACATTGTTAAAGTATTAATATGATGATGATGATGATTATTATTAACGTCCACTAAGACCGAATTGGTCTATTGGACCTTAAGAGGGTAAGTGATTACTTGTGATTCTTTAGAATTTTGTTTCTATGCTCGAAAAGCATTAAGATAAGCTTTCCAAGATCACCATACTTTTGTTGAGTTAAGATGTTAGGAAGATTGGTATTGTGATACATATTTTGAAAATGAGATCTAATATGAGTATTAAATACATTAATAAATATATAAAATATATTAAATGCATTAATAAAGTATCAATACACTAATACATTAACAATACATTTATAATGTAGTAATACATATTAAAATATTAATACATTAATAATGTAAATGTATTAATTAATTTGTATATTAATACATTGCTAAAATATTAATACACTAATAAAATATTAATATATTAAAAATTCATTATTACATTATTACAATGTATAAATTAAAGTATTTTAACATATTAATATATTTATCTAAAATGAATACATTTATTGAAAATGACTATGGTTGATAATGGTTGACCATAATCATGGTTTATGATGGTCATAACTATGAATAACATTGACATATTATTGTATTGCATTGTATTAATTTAAATAATTAGTATATTAATGCATTTTTTAAAAATACATTACTAAAACATTAATACATTAACAAATTAGTAAAGTATTAATAAACTAATAAACTAATACATTAATAAAGTAGTAATGCATTACTAAAGTATTAATACATTATTCATTAATGTAATGTATAAATTAAAAAAAAAAATACATTAATGTATAATTCAATATATTAACTAATTAATACATTTATAAAATATTAATTAATACATTGCTAAAGTATTACTACACTAATAAACTAATATATTAATAATACATTATTACAGTGATAAAACAAATAACATTTAATACAATAGATGCATTAATAAATATTAATACATTAAAACATTATTAAAATATCATTAATGTATTAATAAATACATTACTAAAATATTAATACATTAAAACATTAGTAAAGTATTAATACACTAATAAAATAATACATTAATAAAATAATATTGCATTACTAAAGTATTAATACATTATTCATTAATGTAATGTATAAATTAAAAAAGAATTACATTAATCTATAATGTAATGTATTAATTAATTACTAGATTAATAATGTAATGTATTAATTAATTAATAAATGTATAAAATATTAAATAATATATTGCTAAAGTATTAATTTACTAATAAAGTAATACATTAATAATACATTATTACATTCATAAAACAAATAACATTTAATACATTAAATGCATTAATAAAAACATTACTAAAATATTAATACATTAAAACATTAATAAAGTAGTAATACATTGACCTTAATAATGTTAATAATACATAATTAAAGTATTGGTACATTAATATACTAATTTTCATTGACCATGGTTGACCATGAACATGGTTCAATTGAGATTTATTATGGTTGACCATCCCCATGGTTGACCTTGTTGACCATTAGGATATGATTATGGTGGGCCATGATTATGGTGGACCATGATTATGTTTTGTTCATTACATTTTGACATTGGGTTTTGTCACATTGCGACGACATTAGGTTTTGTCACATTGTGACAAAAGGGAAATGTTCATCACATTGTGACGATAGGGAAATGCTCATCAAAATGCGACGTTCATTTATGTTCGTTACATTACGACGACATGGGACTGTTCATCATACTACGACGATAGGGCTATGTCATAACATTGTGATCGTCATATATGTTCATCAAATTACGATCAACATGTATGTTCGTCACATTGTGACGTTCATATATGTTCGTCACATTGCGACATTACTATTTTTGGCATTACTACATTGTAATGTTGATTATGTTTTGATCATCACATTGCGACATTACACTTTGTTTGTCACATTATGACATCAACTTTTATTCGTCAGATGACATTGTAAGGTTATGGTCATCAAATTACGACGAATGGGCTTTTGTTTGTCACATTATGGCATTGGAATAAGTTTGTCACTCTCCGATAGAGGGGATATGTTCATCACATTGCGAGATCAGGAAGTGTTCGTCTCATTGCAATGTTGGTCTATGTTGGTCACCTGATTACGTTAGGTTGTGTACATCACATTGTGAAAATGGGTTGTGTTCATCCCATTGTGACATTTGGAAAGACAATGCAACATCAGGATATGTGTTTCAAATTGCAATGTGAGGATATGATTTCACATTACAACGAAAAGGCAATATTTGTCACATTGCGACATACGTTTAAGTTCGTCACAATATGATGAAAGGGCTATGTTGTCAGATTGCAACGACAGGGCTATCTTCATCACATTGCAATCGACGTATATGTTTGTCACATTGCGATGAGAAGGAAATGTTCATCACATTGCGAGGAGAAGGAAATGTTCATTACATTGTGATGATAGGAAAATGTTCATCACATTGCGACGACACAGAAGTGCTCATCATACTACGATGAAAGGGCTAATTTCGTCACATTGTGATCAACACATATTCTCGTCACATTGCAAAGTTCATATACGTTCATCACATTGTGAAGTCCATATATGTTCGTCACATTCAGACGTTACTATGTTTGGTATATTACAATGTTCCTATGTTTGAAACATTGCGATGTATGGAAATGTTGTCACATAGTGGCATCAGGATATGTGTGTCACATAGAAAGGAGAGGAAATGTACATCACACTACGACGAGAAGACGATGTGCAACATTGCGACACTTGTAATCATTCGTTATATTGCAACATAACTATCCACATTGGGATGACATGCCTATGTTCATCAAATCATGACATCAATTTATGTTCATCACATTGCAACGTTAATATGTTCAATAGATTGCAACATTACTATGTTCATCAGATTGCAATGTGCTCTTCCCATTGTGATGTTTGGAAAGGTCTGTCACAATGTGATGTTAGGATATGTGTGTTAGATTGGAACGTGAGGATATGTTGTCACATTGCGATGATAGGGCAAGGTTCGTCACAATGTGATGATAAGGCTATGTTCATCATATTGCATATGTGATAAAAACAAAGTTGCCATATACAATTGCACACTGATAAAACATCACTCTAAATAGTTGTATGCTCCTCCTCCTATCAGGATTACTAACATAGAGGGTAACTGTTCCTAACACAAATGTTATAATTAGTTAATTTTCCAACAAATTTAATCGTTCCCTAGTGTAAATGATAGTGCGCTCCATATTTATAATAGTTAGGTACGCATTTAATTTTGTGAATTGACATGTTTTTAAACGAGCCATGGGACAAAATAATTACGCAATACTCCTTCCATTAACATACATTCTTAGATCCCCCTGGATGGGGTGCCACGCGGAGTAGAAGGGATACGTGGAGCAACGCTAGGAGGGGCCATTAATGGCGGCCAACCGCCCTCACATCCTCGCCATTTATGATGGGCATAAACCCAAGCGGCCCGCACCATTTGATGAGGCCTCTCACTCGCACGAGGAGAATGACAGGCCAGAGCATTAAGACCGCAACCTTAATGGCCATAGTTACCATTTTCTCCCTTATCAACAGTCTGGGTGGCCTTGGGATGATCCAGAAAGTTCCAGAGCCGAATGGGAACAATCTAGCAGTGGGCACTCTGGCAATATCTCTAGTCATAAGCATGCCCCAAGAAAGAGAACGGCCTCGCAGAAGCGCAGGGTGGTAAGCCACCGACTTGCGACGGAAGAGGAAAAAAAAGTTTGAACAAGCACTGTCTCTCGCTAAGAGAAGGAGACCCAGGAAGTCTAGAGGAACAAGGATGCCTCCCATGGCGTATGTCGAGGAGATTCCTTCGGAGGAATCCCTCCATAATTTCTCAGAGAGTCTCCTTTTTACGGTTCCAGACAATTGGAATCCCCCCACTTGTTTTGGAGCAGAAGCCATCACCCCTGATCTAAGAATTTAACGTGACCCCAGCAACACTTCAGCTAAGGAATTCACACCTTGCTTTGTAGAGGAAGAGATACAGAGAGGTAGCGAAGATTACACTCGTGAGCATCCTGCTCAAATGGGGTCACCGAGTGGGCAACAAGCGTACCAGGAGGAGGCCGACTTGAAGAATTCGCAGTACCAGCCACCACTTCTTCAACTGGAGCACCTGAATTTGATCTTTGATGTACGCAGCATGGTGGACGACCAAATCTTTAGAGCCATTCGTATCAATCAACGTCTGGATATGCTGTACGCCGCCTACTCCAGCGCCACCCCGAGGCGCCAATGCCCCACCTGCGCTCAGGTCTACACCATCCCCGTCAGATGCAGCAAGGAGAAGGATGACCACGAAGACATCGGCTGATAGGTTTTTCTGTTTGTTCACTACTCTTTACACTTTTCTTTTGATGCATAATAGAGTTGTAGCTCTTCTCGCTTATAGCAATGGTAGCGATAGTATAGGAATGAATAGACCAATACTAATAATGGCCATGCACCCTGGTTTCCTTCAGGTAGGGTGGCAAACTAACATTTTGAGCTTGGAAGCTAGCTGGGAATGGCCAGCTGTCTCGGTTTCCTTAACAGGTGGGACAACTAGCACTTCCATAGAACACTGTAATTGTGCAATATCAATATAATAGGACTTGCTTTTTTATTTAACAAAAAAAAAAAAACATACATTCTCAGATCTGATGCAGTTTGTGGTTTTGATTTGAACTTCTCTGTGTGCATATTTATGGCTTTCATTGTGACCTCGAGATCTCCTGCTGCGAGTGCTCCTTTGATTCCCATGGACTTATTGATAAAAAATAATTAATTATAATTTATTTTTGAAAATTGTGAACAAAATATATTTATCACATTAAATGTTTTTATCAAATTTGATAAAAGAAAGAATCATACACTTTCTTTTACATCAATACACATAAAAACTTTACACATACAAAGTGATAAAATTTCAATCCCAATCATTGTATCATAATATATCGAATCATAATCTTGCATACAAAATATGAGTTCAACTACATTTATTTTTCCACTATAAATCAATGTGTTGCGCAGAAATACACACTGTAATGTGGTGCACGGAAATACAAACTGTAAATCAACCTATAAAATACGTTTTTTTACTACTTTGTTCAAGATCTGTTACAGGCTACCTCGACGATCAAATTTGCAAGGATTGAAGGGATGAATATCGACTCACTGAATTGTTACCAGAATATAATAGTCTTGAATTAGGATTGAATCTCTTCACCATGGAAAATTGAAAACCCTCTTGCGGGGTATTAAGGACCTCCTTCTCTCCTTCCAACATCTGCAATACCGCTCGCATCGAAGGTCTGCTATGGGCATCCTCTTGGAAGCACAGAAAATCGATCTGCAATAATTTGATAGCTTGTTTTCCATCAAAATCATCATCACCTGAAAGTCTCAAATCAATCACCTCTAATTCTCTGCCAACAACAACCATGGAGACCATCCAAGCAAGGAAATAACACTTATCGAAATTAGCCTACTTATTGTAATTATTGCGCCCTCCGATAATCTTGAGAACCACCATTCCAAAGCTGTAGACATCGCTCTTCTCAGTGATCGGGCAATCCAGAAGCCACTCGGGAGGGAGGTAGCTAGGAGTGCCTCTCATTGTGGTCACCACGCGGCTTTCCTTTCGACTCATGAGCGTCTCCATGCCAAAGTCAGAGACCTTGGCCACAAAATTCTCGCCGAGAAGAATGTTTTGAGGCTTCACATCCAGATGAATGATCTTATAACGACAATTCCTTCATTATATCCATCATTTGCACTTTGATGAAAACAAACTTTCCCTCATTCAAGGTCTCTGCAAGTGTCCCGAGATGAGAAGAAATGATGAAACAAGATTTGTATTTGCCCACATAGAAGGAAGCTATGCACGAACAATTCTTTAAGCAGTAACCTGAACGTTGAAAATTGGATAATTAGTGTAACTTCGTCGTTGAAACCGATTATTCCACCACCTTGGAACCAAAATTTTCTCTGCATCAGGAATTCCATGGACAAACACTTTTCTCGGAACCTCCATCGCTTCTTCTTTCGTCTTCTCATCGTCCTGTTCCTCAAACTGATTCGTATGTTCTCCCATGAAGTAAATGGGACCAACAGGTGCCTGCAATCAAATCAACGCATTGTTAATAACACAAATAACAAAGGGAAATGTTCATGCATGAACAATTCATTGCATGCATGCTGGTCGACCATTGAAGGAAGGCGTGAGCCTGCATGCATCCTTGTAAAACTCAAAACATAAAATCATAAAATAATTATATTAAAAGGAATAATCCCTTGATGATCTGCCCGAGCCTGCAACAACGGCCTTCCCCACCACACTGTTATAGTCTTCCACCCTCGACAATCCAATATGAAATGTGCGGACAACTAGAAAATGAAACGTGCAGACAACCATAAAATGAAACACGTGGACAGCTGAGGAAAGCTAGAAAATGAAACGCGCGGACAGCCGGACAGTTGAGGAAATCCAAACGTGGTAATCCCAAAGGTTAATCATTTAAACGTGGCAATCATATAGTGTTACAATAATTTCTTAATACAATTAGGTAAATGTTAAAAAGTAAACAGGTTAACGAATGCATTAAAAAATACAAGGAGTTTATGAAGAGTAAATCACATTCATTGATTCGTATATAACTAATATATTCATGATATGGAAAAATTACTATTAGATAAGGCAATACATATAATTAGTCATACTCCATAATAAGGTATTATAATATAACATATGAAAAAATTACAGTTATATGTTTTATTTTTATGTTAACAAAATTATAGGTATTACTCCATTACTTGCTATCTTACTTATCTTGAGAATGCATGCATGCTATTCTATTAACAACCTATGTTTTCTTGGCTGGTTGCAGGTTGTCCCCAGAT
>JASDQU010239035.1:14964-26727 GCA_032191745.1 Picea mariana
TAAAAAACATGGTGTATTTAGTGTGCTTCCAACCTATCAATGCAATCAATATGATAATCCATGAGTAATGAAATTTTCTCCCTACATCTTGGGTGTCTTTGCAATCCTACAAAAATAAGTTAAGAAAATATGGGCTCCATCTTAATACAATTCTCTTTACGCACTGCATGACTGTTGCTATTACACTTACTGGTACTTCCTCCTTGTGACACTTCCTGATTAATTTACAGGCCATTATTTTAGTTTCTAGCCTTGTTGTTGGTTCACTAATCCTATTAATGATGACCCCTCTGGATCCTCTCTCCATCGCATAGGTATGATTGTTATCTTCTTCCAAGGATTTATCCTTGGTGTTTTCATCTAGGTATTGCACACGTAGTTCACCATTGGTGGGAAGACCTATTATTTTTTCTATCAAATCAACGTCTATGGAAACTTGTGTGTCCAACCACAAAATACCTACATGCATAACTATCAATAACTTCTTGAAGCAATTATTTACATCCTTTTCCCTGCAAAAGTGTGGGATCTCCAATAGGTTCATGATACATGTGTTGTATAACACTTGTATCCATTGTTATTGTTTAGGTTTCATTATGGGTACTCTTTCCATGCTAACCCCTCTGCTTTCTAAGTATTTCTATTGCCCAAACCTAGGAATTTATCTGTGTCCCTAACATCATGGTCCGAATAGTGCAGTTTGTCTATGCATCCAGGTAAGTATGTGATAACCTTTACCCCTGTTGGTATGCGCGGTAACACAATGGTTACATCTGGTTTCTTGCGTGGGGATCTCTGGATCAGTTGTTTCCCTTTCCCCTTTACTAGTGCACTTGAGGTCCCTGCTTTCTGATATGTGTGTTCTTCCTCCTCTTCCTCTTTTCTAGACTCGTGTTGTGTTGTGTTCTCTACTGCAGGCGTTTGTTCTTGTTCTGTTGGTTCTGTGCCAACTGGACTCCTTAGCTCATCGGACTCAGTCATTTTCTCATCTGCTTCTTCTGTGGGAGGAAATGTTTCCTACGTCAGGTTTGGCTCTACTGTTGTGTTTGGTGGATCAAGAGGCAGTTGTTTTTTTCTCTTCGAACAGTGTAGCGATCGTTGGTTCTGAGGAAAGAATAGCATCAAAATCCACCACTCCCTCTGTCTGTGTAGGGTTTTCGACCTCAATTACTAGCTCCAGTGATGACTTTTTGTTCCTACAGGTTCTCCTTAAAATATGACTCAGTGCGCCAACTTTGGGTGGAGCCATCGTGCTAGAATCTAAATGGGTTTGCGTCTGAAATATCATTCTTCGCCTCTTGAATCTCTTGTATGTTCTTCGCCTCACTTCTTAGCTCCAATTTTTCTCAAATTCATAATGTGGCTTGTCGAAACCTAATTTGGCTTCTAAAGTGCTATCATAATTTCTCAAAATATTTCCATGCATTCTTTCTCCACTGTCATAAAAAAAATTGTGAGCCTTCCTTTTTCCGGTGACCAGTTTTTTGTTTCCCAACTATTTCATTTTTTCGATGCATTGTGTTGTCTACTGGGATACATCTCTGGTGAATTGGTATGTCCTTATTTCATATCTATTCTATGTTTAGTATCCTTATTTCATGTTTCCTTGACTTTCTATCTATTGTGCACTGTGATTTTCAACTATCTGTCTATCACTTATTCCTCTAACTACTTGTTTTTTTCTTTTTATTCATTTTTCTACTTTTCTCTTCTTTTTTCTTCTTTTAACTCCTACTATTTACAATATGTACAGTTCTACTTGTTGTGCCGCAACTACTTAAAGCTAGTAGGCCGACCATCCCTATATAGTTTCAGTCAACTACCATTCACCAGTCCTTGAACTTCCTTGTCTGTTAAATCTTGCAGTTGTATAGCACCCCCATCTGCGACAAACTTTATCTTATATGGACCTAGCCAATGCATTCTAAGTTTCCTTGGGTGCAACAAATACTTACTGTCATAGAGGAGAACCAAATGTCCTTATTTAAAATTATTATTTTTTATATGTTTGTCATGCCATTCTTTATCCTTTGTTTTCTGTACCTCTTGATGGAAACCTGCTATGATTTTTTCCTTTTCTAATTCCATTAGTTGAGCCAGTCTTTCCTGTGTTGTGCCCATTTCTATCATATCTGTAATTGTTGCAATGCACAGACTTCGGATCAAATAATCTAAGGGAACTATTACTTCATGTCCATATACTAATCTAAAGGGTTTCTTCCCTATTAGCTTCTTTTATGTAGTCCTATAAGCCCATAGTACTGTTGGTACCTTCAAATATTTATTCACGTTACAAATATTTGTCAAGGAATTATCCAAAATCTTGTTAAACGCTTCCATTATTCCATTTTCCTGTGGATGATAAGGAGTGTGTTTCTAATGATATATCTCAAATTCTTCCAGCATTGCCTCAATTTTATTGTTGATGAAGTGAGTCCCCTGATCTCTCATCAATATTCTTAGACATCCAAACCTTTTCACTACATGTTAAAATAGAAAATGTGTTGCAGTATCTACGCTGCAAACCTTTACTAATGTTGCCTCAGCCCATCGGGTCAAGTATTATGTTGTTGTAATAACATTTCTTACTCCTGATCTTGTTGTTGGTGGATTAATTAGACCTACAAAATCTATTGCCCACTTATCAAACACTTGTAAAGTTATTTGAGGTCTCAGTGGAATCTCATCCCTCCTGGATGGTTTCCCAACTCTTTGAAAAACATCACAATTTTGAAAGTATTCCTTTGAATCCTTATGAACTATTGGCCACCATAATCCTATGTGCAATATCTTATGTGAAGTACCTTTCCCTTTGTAGTGTCCTCCAACAATCCCTTCATGAGCCTCTACTAAAATGATAGGCATTCCATGCTCCATCACACATATCCTTAATATTTGTTTGCTCCAAGTTTGTATAAATGACCTACAATCAACTAATAATCTACATCTTTGAGCGCTAAATTTTTCTCCTGCGTAGTAGTAAATTCTCTTGGTGCAAATCTTGTACTCAAAAACTCAAAAACAATTATGCATCTGGAAAGTTATCTTCCAAGTTACTGGATTCTTCTCCATTAGTTATCTTGGAGAAGTGATCTGGTCCTGCATTCAATATTCCAAGCTTCACCACAAATTCAAAGTCAAATTATTGGAACAAAAGTAGCCATCTATATATCCTTCCCCCCAACACTGTCTTATTGACTAAATATCTCAGATCATAATGATCTGTAAACATCTTGAAATGTTTCCCTAACAAGTAATGTTTGTATTTATGAAAAGCATACACCATAGCTAATGCTTCTCTTTCTATAGTGTTATATTTATGTTCTGAATCTGATAATTTTCTTCTTGCAAACGCTATAAGGTGATCTATATCACCTTCTCCTAGCTGTGTCAATACTACTCCTAATGCTATTACAGATGCATCCACATGCACATAAAATTCTTTTTCCCAGTATAGAAACACTAAAATCGGTGTAGTAACCATCTTCTCCTTTAAAATATCCAAATTCTGATGGCATTCATCATTCCACTTATACTTAATTTCTTTCTTCAACAACTTCTCCATTGGCGTAGTAATATATGCATATCCCCTTATGAACTTCTTGTAATATCATATATGACCCAATGTACTCTTCAACTGGCGCTCAGACTTCGGTGGTGGTAAGTTAACTATGACAACAATTTTAGTAGGATCAACCAACAAACCCTTTTTACACACCACATGCCCTAAAAAAATACCAAAAGGTGTGTTGAAAATACATTTCTTAATATTCAATGATATCTGACATTGTCTACATCTGTCTAACATTAATCTTAATAATGCAACATGGTCTCTTAGTAAGATAAATATCATCCAATCATCTAAGTAAACCTCCAAAAAAATTATGAATAAAGTCCTTAAAATATGCTACTACTACTCCGAAAAAATGGTTGGTGCATTGTTTAGCCCAAATGGCATGACTATTTATTGAAAATATCCCCATTCTGTAGCAAACATATTCTTATGTCTATCTTCTAGGGAAATCCTTATCTGGTAACATCCTGAAAACCCATCTGTAAAAGAATAATCTTCTTGACCTCCTACATTCTCCAAAACTTCATCTGTAAATGGGGTAGGAAAAGGATCATGTAGGAAAGCATCATTCAAATTCCTCAAATCTACACAGATCCTAATTCCCCCTTGTTTCTTTTCCTGCACCACCATAGGACTAACCCATTATGATTCTTCCACAGGTTCTATGACACCATCTTTCAGCATCTTGTCAATTTCTTCCTTCAGTTTCGCTTTGTATATTGGATTCAATCTATAAGGTCTTTGTCTTATAGGTCTGGATTATTGCTTCAAAGGGATATTCATATCTCCTATTTCTCCTATTAATCCCTTCATTTCTGAAAATGTCATTGGGAATAAGTCACTATACTTGCGCAGTAATTATATGATTCTTTCTACTATTTGATTATCCCAATAATCTCTAATGTTGGAAATCTTTGGGTTTTCTACAGTTCCAATGTTTACCTTCTTGATATTTAATGGTGCAGCATAATATTCTGAATTGATATTTGGACCTTCTATTTCCCTTTCTCCTTCAACTTCTGAGATCTAGATATTGCACGGGTTATCCTCTGTTGGATCTTCTTCTTCTACAACGTGATAACAGTGTAGCAATTGTTTCACTATCAGTCTATTCTACTTCCTATATGTTGGAATTATTTCAAATTCTGGTTCTTTAAATATTTTGTCTCTTACCACCTTCAACACTATATCTATCTATGGACTTTCATGCTCAAAGGAAAATGTAATTACAAAATTATGTTGTATCTCTTCCCAGTTTGTAGTTTCTCTGTGTTGTTCCTGTTATGTGTACCAATTCGTTGCAATTTCTTCTAGTGTGTGAATAAAATGATGTGGCCATTATTCTAGTGGTACTAATCTCCATTGAACCATGCACCTATCTACATGTCCTTTAGATTGTCCAATTCCATCATATTTATCCTAATATTTCTGCATCGAATCTGATGTGCAGTGACCTCTTRCACTAAAACCGGTTGTTGATATTCACCTTGTGTGTACCCCACCAACAGGCGAGTGTAGCTTTCAAAGAAATATCCAATACTAGTAATATATGACTTTATGCTACTTATAATTCAAACTTCATCAAAAACTCTTCYAATTCATTCATACCATAAAAGGTAGGAGGCTCTCTTACCTTTGAATCGATCCATCTCAACACGCATGTCATTCTGGGACATATTTTGGTGGATAATTCATGTAGTCGTGTTGGGACATTCGTTTTGATGAACARAAGTTATGAAAGTTATGTTGCAGCTTAATTTTAGTGAACAGAAGTTACGCAAGCTATTGAGGAGCTAGACAACAGAGTAAAGRAAGAAACAAAAAGAGGTTGGAAGGACAGTGCAACATCAGTTTTGAAGAAAGAAGTTGCAAAAAGATCAAGAAGAAGAGAGAAATATYGGGTTCTCAACCAACAAACCTAGATTGGATTATATATATGAGATCGATATGATTATAATGGGGTTGGTGTTAATGAAAGGATGGATTTTTTGTTTTTGTTGTTGTTTCTTGAGTCATTTTTTTTATCTTTCATATTGTTAGCTTAGCTGAATCTTGAGATCTGGATAAGAACTAGACTATCAATGTAATAGAGTTTTGTATTATTATAGAGTTGCAAAGAGAAAGGGACTAAAATAACCTTTTCTCATAATTTTTGGAGAGTATCCTCTAATTACTTGTATATGTGACACAAGATGTGAGAAGAACCTGAAATGCTAATACAAGTGGAGACCCAAATTTTGAATATATCCTGTGTATCTAGTCTTCTAATTGTATTGAATGTTATTCTATATTATTTTTTATGTCTGATATGCTTAACTATTTCCTTGGGAATGGAGTCACATCTTTGTTTCTTTATTCTCAGTAAGGATATGTTCATAACTTCTACAGGATCAATCTATCTTGCGCAAGACTAACATGAATCTTGATATGTCAGAGATTTATCTAATTATTCTCCTTACCCTTCCCTATATTTCCAGTCTCGGTTGAGCTTCAGGTGAGACTTCTTCCCTTCCAGGGAGATGAAAATTCCAGCACTCTAGAATAATTCGGTACCTTTTGTTGGTAACTTGAGAAGGACCCTTGTCTCATCATTTTTGCACCAACAAAATGGTTTCGTTGCTAGGACCTACCTTTTAAAAGGGAACCTGTGAGGAGAATGCTTCTACAGATCTATAGATATGAGATTCGGCAATGGTGGGAATGAAATTGTGATGCCTTTATATGGAAGGAAGCGGAGTTGTGAAGTAAAGGCATGAATGCTACAAGAGAGTTTGTCTTTTATTCTTGGTAAAATTCCTGGAAGAACTATTCCATTGGATATATTGGATACAGGAGGCTCCAGAATTCCAAGAATGTGTCAAGAAGACATGTTCTTGGGATACAAATAATATCATATCACTTCATCGGTTGGATCACCAAATTACACGACCAGTCGATTTTTGGGTCAATACGACTCTAGATGGATATATCATTGAATTCACAACTGAGAATCACCAATATTTTTCATGGGTGGAAAAAAATTTCAACAAAGGTGCACGAGCAAGACTGTTGAGGGAAATTTCCCTGTGGATCAAAGCATTCTTGATGGAGGGGATGATAACTATTCCCTCGACTGAGATGGAAGCCTAAACACCTACACTTGGGTTAGGGTGATTTTGGCGTAGGATCATGACCTGAGAAGGGGGAAGGGTTCTTTGATAGATGTGGGAAGATCAAGAAACGAACGCAAGAAATGAACGAGCCTTAAGGAGAGCTACCATATTTGAGAAGTGGTGGCATAGAAATGTAAAGAAAGCATCAAATTAGTCTGAGGTGGTGTAGAAATAAATCGGATCAAGAGGAACAAATGAGAGAAAGAAGGAAGAGTTGAGAAAGGTAAGAATACAAGAAATATTGGCCAAACTAAGATTACAGTAGAGAGAAGAGCAAAGAGGAAGAAGTCCCTAGGTGGGTGGACAAGAAGAAGAGTGTGGAGAAGCAAGAGAAGACGAAGTAGGTTTATACCTTGCAAGAGACCAAGAATATTGAGCTACGATATCAGGAAACATTAGAAATCAGGCCGAGAAGGTTTCTCCAGAGGAAGAAAATGAGACCCCCCAAATAAAAGAAACTCGCCCAGAAGTCAGCGGAACCAACATTGAATCACTCATCCCCCAGGTGTCCTCTATACCTATGGTAAATTCTACACTGCCTACTTATATTATTTCTATTCCATCTCATCCAGTTAGTCAGTTGCATTCTGTAAGTGTAAATGCTAGGAATATATTGGGATCCCCAAGCATATCGCAACTAGGACTGTTAGGTTTCATTCTAATAGGAACAATGAGACCTAGAATGGTTGGAAATATGGGAGGATTGATCACCTGATACCCAAAATTCTGGGGTAGAGGGGATGAGGATGTAGAGAAACACTGGTTCCTATGTGAATCCATCTGGAGATCTAGAGGAACTCTTGATGCAAACAAGTTAGTATAGTTTCAAACTACCTTGAGGAGTCATGCCCTCAAATGGTACATGAAGGCTATTGAACCACGGGTGAAAGGAAAAGAGGTCACCCTTGCCCAAGTTCTTTTGAAGTTCATCATTGAATTCAAATTTCTCCATTCAAAGAAACAAGCTCTCTCTGAGTTGTGGGAGATTCAAAAAAGACAAGGAGAACCTTCTTGGGAGTACAGTCAGAAATTTAAATATGTTATTAAAATGTTAGTGCATCCTTCACGAACATCAACAGAGGGAATGGTACATCTAATGATTACTACATCTGACAAGAATTCCTTTAACACAACAATGGATAGCCACATTAACAGATGCCTTGGAACAGTCGATGAAGATTGAAGCCATGGAAGGTTATCCCGGGAGTCTGAGGATGACCAGGCCTCTAGTAGATGCAAATTTCTCACAAATCCAAGGACAAATATTGGCGTTAACAGAGAACATTCAAGAATTAACCATACCAAGACCATAATGACCTCAGGTTTGGTGTACAAGATGCTACACAGAAGGGAATATGGAAAATGAATGTCCTTGCATGAGGGGAGTGGGACCCCTTCACAACTCGATGGGACCCTCTCCAGGACAACCGGGAGGAGTTGCGCAAGTATATATGACTCCACCATTCCAAACACTAGGGCTATGCCATACCTTCCTAGGCACACAAACATCTCAACCAGATGAGTATTGTGAGATTTTTTGGATACATGGGAATGTGTCAAGGCAGTTTCCTACTATGCATATGTACACAAACATGTCCAATGAAATACATTGTTAGTTATGCGCATCTACGACCCACACTAGAAATCAATGTAGAGCATTGGATGCGCTTGCTGACATATTAGACTGGACAACATTCATAATAAATGAAACCCCCCAAGGACCTAGAAGAGGCCAGGGAGGTGGGGTTGGAGGTGGATTTAGAGTAGGAAGAGGGTCGAGCCAATGTTACAACTACAAATAAAAATGTCACTTGGCTAGAGACTTCCCTCACCCAATACGACCATGGTGCTCTCACTGTAGAAATAATAGACAAACAACTAAAGACTGCCTAGAATTGATCGTGAAATGGGAAGATCGGGTTCGTCAACAAGGATATAATATCATAATATTGGAACTAAAAAGGGGGATCGGGGGACAACTACATGATATCAACATCATTACTCGTGGAGGAGTAAAAACTGGGAAATGAGGGAACCCAAGGAACCATAGTAAGGACCAACCTCCCTAAGAAGAACACCCAGAGAACACAAAGAAGAAAGGTGCAAACAAGAAAATAATTTAGGTTAGAAGCCCAACTAGATGATTTTGAAATCAAAGATTTCATGATAGATTTGTGATTTGATGTCAACATCCTACCCAAAAGGACCTGGGAATATTTGGGAAAACCTCAGTTAGTATATTGCCCCATCCAGTTGAGAATGGAAAACCAATACTTCATTTTCCCAGTAGGAAGGCTAGAAAATGTGGAAATATATGTTGCATGAGTTAAAACCACGGCCGATTTTGAAGCAATTGAAATCATGGGAGATAAGTATGCCTACACTGCTCTACTCGAAATTGATTGGGAATATGAAAACTATGCTAACATTGATCTAAAGAGGGACACCATGGAGTTTGAAGAAAATGGGATAAAAATAGTTCAGCCCTTAGATCAATGTTTAGGGCCTAGATACATTGAACCAGTGGACCACAATATGAAGTAAAATTCTCTTGACCAATTATACACCATAACAGCATGAACGAGACCATATTACATAAATCCCACTACAGATGGTTCAATAAGTTGGAGAAGCATATAGTTTGTTAATGAGGATTCAGAATTAGCATTTGAAAGTTGGTAGCAGGGTTCATACAAACCATTCTCAAGACGATGCACAATTGTCAGAGGAACGAGATGGATTGGAACCGAGGTCAGAAAACACCCAACATATGATGGTAACTCAGAGCTGCAAAATTTTCTTGCCATCATGGAAGATAAAATAGCAATGTATCAAAGGATATTTTTTCTTGACTTAGCCTTACAGGATACCCTCGCTAGATGGTGGGCCACTCATAAATCCTTGATTATGGAGTGCGAAGACACAAAACAATCCATCTGATGTCGATTCCAAAGTAGGGATCAACTGGAAGAAGAGATGAATATAAATTTTCAAGATGTGCAATTGTTCGATGGATGGTTTGACCCTAAAGTTTATATTGTGAATTTCTTAAAGTAGTGGAGAGTTGTGGAAGTACCCTCTCACCTATGGGTTCATGAATTTCTCCATTCGCTAGGTCCAATCCCAAAATCCCGGTATATACATGAGGAGACCAAAAGACAAACAAATTGTTGGTAGACCTTAAAAGACCAATTTTGCAAGGAATTCTCCTTTACAAGTAAGTACCCTAAGCTCAACACAGTCCTTCAAAGAATCAAAGAAATGTTTTTTACTGACATTTGCAAAACTAGATCAAGTCCAATAGTATGTGTTGACCATGTTCATTTTCTTCAATCTAGTGTGAGTCTTGAAACCGATAAGATAGTTGTACCTTACTGTAAAGTTGAGAAAGACCTGGAAAAACCCGATGACTTAGAAGATCTTAGAAAATTAAACATTAGAGAAATGAAAGGTAGTAGAGAGATTCAGGATACTATACCTAGTCACACATGTAGCTCCTATAACCATCCACTGAAGTTGCAGAAATTTAATATAGTGAGTACAGAGCATCCTAAAATAGCTTCTATAGGATATTATTGGGATGAGAAAACTATGAATGAAGTACACAACCTGTTATGGGAGTATGAGGACTTGTTTCTAAAAACGTTCTTAGAACTGAAAGGTATAAAAGGAGCCATGGGAGAAATGAAAATTGAGTTGAAACCCAGCTCAAGACCTGTGAAGCACAGACTATACCGACTTAATCCTAGAATAAARGAGAAGTTCAAGAAGAAAGTGGACAAAATGCTTGCGATAAGACTCATTTTCGCAATCGAAGAAGCAGAGTGGATTAGCCCCATAGTTATCTAGAGAAAGAAAGATACAGAAGACATTTGGGTCTATGTGGACTACAGAAGTTTGAATTATGCATGTGTGCATAATCCATTTCCGGCACCTTTCAGTGACGAAGTGTTAGATCACATTCCAGGAAAAGAATCTTGTTCATTTACAGAGAGATTCTCAGGATATCACCAATTCATAATCACAGAGGAAGACAAGAAGAATACCACATTCATAATTGAATGGGGATCATTTGCATACAATGTAATTCCCTTTGGATTGAAGAATTCCCCTGCAGTTTTCTCTTGGATTGCGATAGCAACATTTTGAGAGTTCATCCACGAGTCTGTATAAGTCTACATGGACGATTGGATGGTATACAACCTGTTAAAATACCATGTAGGGATACTCTGGTTAATGTTTGATTGATTTATTGAATTGGAGATATATCTGAATCTAAGGAATTACATTTTTTGTGTACCACATGGCAATTTGTTAGGCCATAAATTATGCATAGAAGGAGTCTTGGTAGACCTAGATAAAGTTGTAGTCATTCTGAACATGCCTCCACCTACAAGTGCTAAATTTTTKCACTCTACACTTGTACATACACAATATTATAATAGGTTTATTAGAAGATATGAAATTATCACCATACCTTTAGAAAATTTGTTGAAGAAGTCTGAACTATTTCRGTGGACACCAGAGTGTGATAGGGCATTCAACATTCTGAAAGAAAAACTAAGTACTACACCTATCTTGGTATTTCCCAATTGAGAAATTGAATTCCATGTACATGTGGATGCATCATGTATTTCCCTGAGAGCCATTTTAGTGCAACTAGCGGAAGGAAATATGGACCACCCTATCTATTTTTCCAGCAGAAAACTTCTGCAAGGTGAACACAACTACACAACTACTGAAAGGGAAGGTCTGGCTATGATTTATGCATTACAAAAGTTTAGACACTACTTGTTACGCTCTCATTTCAAGTTTTTTACTGACCACTCTGCGTTGAAGCACCTAGTCAATAAACGAGTACTTGAAGGAAGGATTTCCAAGTGGCTACCTCTTTTTCAATATTTTTCATTCGAAGTAATTGTCAAACCAGGAAGATGCAATGTAGGTCCAGATCACCTTTCCAGGTTAGAGTCAGGGGAAAGTGGTGGAGCATTGGATGGTCAACTCCCAAATGTGGACCTGTTCTAAATTGAGTCT
>JASDQU010239036.1:5825-17040 GCA_032191745.1 Picea mariana
TTCCAACACAAGCTATGCGTCGAATAATTCAATCATGCAAGCGTAACTCCATTACTGTGTGATCCCTATTTAATGTGACTCTAAGAAGCTGGACCACCCATCCAACACGACGAGGTATCAACAACAAGCCTATCTCAACAAATGATCGGGTTGTAACAAAACATGCTTAAAAACCATGTGGGTATCCCTGAGTGTGAAACCCAAGCTCTCCATATCATACACAGTGCGCAGTCACCAAAATACTACGATGCAATATCTCCATTTAACAAAATCAAACACATAGTCACAATAATAACTCAATCCATTGTGTTGAGTCATCAATCTACCACAGTATTACTTCAATTTAGTCCAACCGTAATCAACTATGCTGTGCAAACTCAGGCTTATACAATCGAACAATCATAAGAATACAGTGGATATAGTTCCTACAGTCATCTGGTTCAATAATCGTTCGGCCCCAAAAGAAAACCATAGTTACCATGACCATTATTTCATTGTGCAAAAACACCATACACACAACGTGACATGTGTGAGCAACATCAAGCATTTGTAGCCAATGCCAACTAAAGATCCAAACAACCCTTAGTGAAAAAATACCAATGACTGTGTAATTTGAGTTGTGCTAATAACAATGCAAGGTTTGTTATTATTATCATAGAGGCAGTAACTAAATTCCAAACCAACACAACATCATATGACAAACCTGGGTGAGTTTCTACTCAAATTAATCAGCGATACATTCAATCCACCGTAACCCTAGTAAACTTGACAGGCTGGACAGTCTTCTCTACACAACTTCAGACTATAGGMTAAGGGTTTGTTTTGTATCCAACACAGGGAGAACAGAGCCAACTCCTTGGAACGGTGAAAAATTCGAGGCYAATGGTGCATACACTGAGAGAACCACGACTCATTCGTGAACAAGCAACCAATCCATGGAAGGGATCCATAACATAAGGTGAGACTCTCATTCAACCTAGCAATGTTATTTAACACACACAAGGTATAACTCTCGTGTTCTTCAATCAAATAACGATAGCACAGAGGTGAAAACAGGGCCGATTATGAACAGGAAAACCCATTTTGTGACCCTTGGTGGCGAAATCAACCAATGCCCAAGTGAACAAAACACATTGGCGYACAACATCTCCAACCATTAAACCCATAAAAAGCGAGAGACTTGACATWGTTGTGAACGTGTGAGGACAGCYAGCCAACCCAAGACCAACAAAACCCTCCAACTAAACTAGCATGGATAATAGAGATCTCTTGTGACTGCTAATGCCCAGGATAACCAGCAATACTATGACTTCAACATCAATGCAAGGAGAATCATCAACATTTCACAATCACCATTTGACCAGTTGAAATACTTAAGGAAGGCACAAACCAACACATCTGAGCCAACATCCATTTCATAACCAAAGCAAACTCATGAAGGGCCAAAAAAGACATACCTATAATCGAACACCTTAAAACGTGAATTGGCCGAGCAGTTCTTCCTTGCTAAGAAATCGGAGCATAACCACAACAACAATGTTTGAACAGTGACCTAACTAGGGTGGTGTCCAACGTCGGGAGTAAAGGTGATGTGCAGTAAATGCACATCACTTCCACACTTCAAGTTCATTCAAATCCTAGTACGCGCCAGCTACTAATCAAACAAATCATCCACTTTAACCATGCATCGAGACCAACAAACTTTAATTTCCAAGAGCACTACCCATATCACATATTACCATCTCCACTATACATAAGTGCATGTCAACTATGCTCTATACAACCTCGATAAGTCGCATGGCTATCATATGTTAGCTAGGATTTGCCACAATCTTTTCAATGCATATAGTATAGCATGTTAGCATAGGATAGTTTCTTCTTTTAATTTCTTTTTATTTGTTGTTACTAACATATGTTTGTTGCAAGGGTCACCAGTAATAGACCCAAGAACAGACAACAATGATAACCATGAAAAACTTTGGTATAAAACTTGAGCTTGGAACAACAAGGGAATCATGTATAATATGCCCGATCCATTATAAAATAAAACAAGGTATCGTCAACCATGAAAGTAGTGTCGTACAGTAACATAACATTGAATAAGCACCAAAATTGATTTTCAATCTACAAGGAAGTCCCACCTACTAGTTATTATTTAGCTTTTATATTAATAGGATTTTAGCAAAACTTTGAGGGAAAAACTCTGTTGCGAATTTAATTGTCAACAATCATCTAGCTCATTTGTGCCTTGCTACTGCGGTGGTACGAGAAGAGCGGTCCTTATCTGATCTCCCTTTGGTTTCCGAGTCGTCTTTGGTTTCCCAACCTTCTTTGGTTGATACAACAATCGTACCAATGCAATATTCGGTCAACGCCACTCTTTTTTTGGAGGTGATGCATCTATTGACCATGTTGTCTCACATCCTATTCAACCAATGATTGAAGAAGTGGTCATCCCAATACAATCTTCGGTCAATCCCACTCTTCTCTTAGAGAGTGACAAGTCTAAGGAAGTGACATGATCGATGAAATATTCGGTCAATCCCACTCTTCTTTTAGGGGTTGATGTGTCTTTCGACCATGTCCTTAGCATTTCTATTCCTATACCTTCTAAACAAGGGATCATTCCACTCTCTCCAAGTACACTCCCTCCAAGTCCTAGGATGGTTTCCCTTGATTGGAATGATCTTGTAGAGCCTTGTCTTCCTTCTCTGTAAGGATCCTCTGCAAGTATTTTATCCTCCTAGACTTGGCAAGTTTTGGGTTCTCCCAAGCTTGTGTCAACTACTTGTGAGTTGCAATATTTCGTTAGAAGTCCTGCACGGGAGCCTTGGCCTCCCCCATGATATGTTTCTTAGAACAAAATCCTTCGAGTCTTAGTTAAGCTCTTTTTCGACTCTCTAAAAAATTGAAAAGATTGTTGAGTGAACTTGTCTCTTTCACACTCGTTAAATGGATTTGACAGGACGTCTATTTGGTGTAAGTTTAACCCTTTTTCGGACCAAGTAGACTAATTTCAAAAAAGGAATACTCTAGTCAACATTGGCTAGAAGAGTTCTCATGGGTATTGTTTTATACTTTTTCGGGCCTAGGGGACTAAATTTACGAAAAAGGACATTCTTTGGAGTTAAGTTGTAATTGCATTTCATCCTCATACTTGCAGTATTGAGCCTATTTCCGGTTATCTCTTTCTTGTTACAAGCCTATTACCTCATCAATTTGCATCACTAACCAAGCAGAGCCTTGTTTATATCCTTTGCATCTTGACAACTTGTACCCTAAGAGGAAACATTCCCCCGAGTGTCCACGTCCTGCATGCACCTCCTTGCATTGAGCATAGGTATGTTCCACTATTGGAACTAGTTTCTTACTCGTGACACTCGTTTCCTCCATTGTATCATAACATTAATTTTCCTATTAAAAAACAAAAAAAGACGGCTAGGAAAAGAATATTATCTTATATTGGCAGCAGTCATGTCGCCTTTGAACAGAGCACAAAATTTTGAGTTCACTTGTCATCCAAAGTTTTGGTTTAGCATGACCTTAGGAAGTTGAGCTCATTACTTAGAGTTTACTCCTTCGACTGGTTACTCTTCCAGTCCCTATGGAGAATTTGATTGATGCCTCATGCATCACGGAGTTTAATTATCAAGTCTATGCTACCAGAGTCTTCCATATGTCTCATGCTCTTATTCAAAGGAAGTATATAAGCCTTTGTCGTCCATTTCTCAGAACTCTTGACTTTGCTTGTCAGTCATACCCTCAGTGTGTCTCAAAGTTACATGAAGTGGTATTCCTACTATGCACCCTGGTCCTACTTTCATTATGGGTAGGTAACCTTGAACCCAACAGTTGACATCTCCTCATTGGTCATTGACTAGGGGGTTTCCCTTGTGTTCGATGACAAGAAATCTATTCACACATTGGGATTTGTGCAGTGTCTTGGATGCCATTAGCCTTATTGGTGGTTTCCTCACCTTTTTCGACAGTCTTCCTTATTGGTTGTTCTTCAGAGAGTCTTTTTCGTGCACTACTTGCATCGAGTGCATGTGAAAGACGCACAGGGTCGTTGGTTCGTGAACATCCTTATCATCTGAGTTCCTCCAAATCATCAATGTTTTGCTTTGTATATCATGATGAATGATGAGAGATGCCTTAATTCTCTCCTTTCAATGGGTCTCCTTCCATCAACTTCAGCTCATCTATTCTAGAAAAGAGGCCTAGAGTCCTATGAGTACCTAGAGGCTTGCATTCATTAGTGGCAGGTTCTCCCGCCATCGACAGTTGGGAATACATCAATGTATCTTTATCGATGGATTCTTCAAGTGTTCAACCTCAACACATTTATTCACACTTATAAGAATGTACTCGGTGCCTTGATACTTACTTTCATTATCATCGGTTGTCTCACGTTTGTTAACAATATACATTAATGACCGGTAATCAAACAAAGTCTCATTGTGTTCAACCTCAACTCCTCTATTCACATGATGTAGACTTACACCTTTGGAAAATCATGTAGAAGAAATGAAGACATCAATTTATAGTCGCATCTTTCCTAAGCTATTGCTATCATTCATTGGACCAGTGCCTACATGACTTCAGTAATCATGGGATATCAGATTGTACTCCATTGTATATAGATATCTTCAGATTGATTTTGAGACTGGTTTTCACTATGCCTTGTTCGTGACTATGACAGCCTATGGCATGTATCTACTTCGTATTTCCTATTCATGGCCATGAACAACTGTTTGGTTTATTTCCACAAGGATCTGCAGTGTAATTCATATTGGCATCCATATGTACAAAGTCATTATGGATTGTAATATTCTCATGAGAAACTAGTTCTTCCAGCAAAGTCTCCATTACTACACTTCTGGGAATTATAATGTATTTCAGCCATCGCAGATACTCCTCTAACCTCACACATTAGGGGGCATATGTTATAGCAAGTTTTCCCTCACCCCATGCAACTTTCTCAGAGGACCTTTACATTTCCATATGCAGATGTGAAGTCCCCTTTTGCACTTCCCAGAGCCAAGAAATCATATTTTTCCACATATAAGTGCCCTACAAGTTAGACAGCATGTGCATACGCAGATTGCACCACTACAGCCCGTGTACATTGAGTTTGGTGCTCAAAATTAAAAATTTTGTCAGGTTTCCATGTCACGTCATGAGATCCATGATCCTTGACCTTCCATATACTAGAAACGTTTTGACTCGGCCCTTCAGTTCCATTTGAAGGCTATAAATTGGTCCATATCCAAACCATGGAAGAGGCGAGAATTCAACTTTTGAGAGCAAAGATACTCTGGAGAAATTTTCACTTCACATTGAGTCTGCATCCCTTTGTCCTTTAAATTATGAACACATTGTTCGTCCCCAAAGCTCTTCCCTCTTTGATGGAGAACATCATTGTGTCTCTTATATGAGCATGCCTTTGGTGGAGGATAGAAGTGGTGGAGGCCCAGCTGGAAGAGACTTAGTTTCTCAGTTATGAGACGTGGCAACATGGAATTTTTTCACTTATACACTTATGTTGATCATATTTTAATAGAAATACTATTTTCTCGTCCAATTGATGTCTTGCAAATATTTGAATTATTATTCCATAGACACATTTGTTATGAATGTTAATGAATTATGCTATTGTATGTGCTAACCTTATATATTATCACCATATGCTTGCGTATCTTGGTTGTTGAGGACGAGTTTCAGGTATAAATATTTGAGTTGTGTGCTCAACGGTGGTCTTCATGGAACGTCCGGATGATGTAGGATCTTTATCTTGTCTTGTTAGCATTTTCATTTATATAACATACTTGGGATTAGAGTTCATTTCTGCAGTCATTCCGTCTGTTGTGGTTTACCCCATGCCATWGAGTGATTTTCCGTGTAACATAGATCTCTGTTGGTGCATCCAGGTTTTCTGTGATCCACATATCAATGATGTTCATGCCCTCTTGAATAGTGTTGAGTTATGCAAKATTGTTTCTCAACATTTTATGTTGTTGCACGATAGTAGCAGCTAAGTCCTGGAACACATGTAAGTGCGTGTACATGTCGATTAAGGCATCCTCTAGTTCAGTTATGACCTTATCTATGTTGATATTGAAACTTTGAAGGTTGCCTACATCAACTTTTACTAGTTGAAGCTTCTCCTCGAGTTCCCTAATCCTTGCTTCCTTCATCATATTGTTTTGGTGCATATTTCGTACATTATCCTCTGTGGCACTCCAAAAATAGGATCCACCTGAGGCTATGGCTACTGGATCTTTGTTGATGTGTTCGATGATGGGGGTATCAGTAATGACCGAAATCATATTTCCCCATGTTACCGATACCCTCTTTTCTCAGTCTTGTATAATTCGGCCTAATGCTTTGTCGTATACAAACTTTCAGAGGTCGGGTACATCATTTGGCCTGAATGGAATATTGAGTCCCAAATTTAGTCTGTTGGCGCCAACTGTTGATATGCCAGTGATATCAGTGTCCATTGGGATTTCTTCATTGTTTCTAGCCTCTTTGTCTTTATTTCTTTGTGATTCCTCTACTACTTTATCTGCATCTTCCTTAGCTGGATTTTTTGTTGCTTCTTTCGTTGCTTCTACTGTTGTAACCTTTTATGTTGTTTCCTTTTGCTCTGCTTCTTTTTGGGCAGCTACCTTTGTTGTGGCTTCTGCTTTAGCCTTGGATTTGGATTCTTTAGCGATCTTTCTCTTTTTTCTAGCATCATTTTTCTTTTTCTTGTGGACCTCTTCTTTCTTCCTTCTCTTTTTATCATCTAATGTCTCTTCTTCCTCTGTTGATCTTGAATGTCTAGAAGCAGAGGTGGGGGATGTCCCTTTCGCTGCTTCTTCTTCCGCTTTCCTCTTGGATTCTTCCTATACTTTATTTTCATCTGCAATCCTCCCTAAGAGCATGTCCTGTCTCTTGAAGGTGACTTCATCGTAAGTTCTTGCACCATAATATACCTCCTCTTCCTCCCAAACATTTGTTGTATATTCCCAAGGAAATCCTACCTTATTGAAATGTTCTTTTGCAACTTCCTTTGGGTCGTGTCTTTTGAACCTCTCCTCCCCAAAATGGTACGAGAGCAAGGTGTTTACTTCTTCTTGTGATCGCTTGGTGTTCTGAAATGAGTAGATCCCAACATACAATGGGAGTGGTGACCATATTGCCTTATTTCCTTGGTATATCATTCCTCCTACTCCATGAATAATTGTTTGATATGCCACCTCTTGGAGTAATAGTTTGTTTGGTACAAACTAAGGGAGGAGATGATGGGATTTCATGGTTCCATACACCGTGATATAATTATCATGATCCATAATATACCAATCCCTGATTCTATTTATGACAGATATCGTCTTGTCGGTCATACATGGGGATGATGTGCAATATATAAACTTGTATAGAGGAACTAAAAAATGTTCACGTATTTTCTGATATTTTGTCTTGTATTTGTGCTCCCAGAGCACTTTGCAATATATGTGGATGGATTGTGTTACAGAAATATTTGTTCATCACATCTATGTTCTTCGGAATCCAAGTGATGGTATCAGCGCATAGAAACATAGAAACGTAGGCTGCTAGTCTGAATATCCTCATCCTTATAATGTTATTGAATATCTTTAATTCATCTTGGTCCTCGATTTCAATGGAGAAGTTCTTCTTTTTTAATATCCCCATTTGAGTACATCCCCTTCATTTTGTAGGAGTCCATAGGTATCTTCATATATGGTCCCAAGGGTGTCAGGTTCGTCTTCATATTATTGACTACTTCCAGAGGCGTCAGTAGTTGGAACTTTGCTATTCATTTTCCTTTTTAGAGACATATCTGAACTTGCACAGATGGAATCAATATTAAGACAAAATCATAACTAGCATGCAATTTATGTTGGATTATTCACTAATACTGAGGGGGGGTGAATCAATATTAGGCACTTTTTACCACTTTTAATAACAATATGTAAGAATTTAAGATATACACAATTTATCACTTATGAATGCCTTCAAGATACCATAAACATATAATCACAAGTACACAGTACACAAGAATTTTACGTGGAAACCCAAATGGGAGAAACCATAGAATGTTTTCTTATATATCAAAATATTACATTCATAGGAATCTACAACTTCCAAAATTCTCCAGCACCAACTATAAGGAGGCACCAACCCCCTATTTACAGGCTCCAACCTAAAGGAAGCTACAACTCCCTGAATTTTCCAGCTCCAACTGGAAGGAGGCTCCAACCCCCTAGTTTACATGCTCCAACCTGAAGGAAGCTACAACTCCCTTTCCTTGCCCCTTCCTTCATCCCTTGAATACAAATGATAGACTCAACCTGTCACTACTATTTCCACTGATACTGGTACATCACCATCATCAAAAATAGCTCCACTACAATTGATACATCATCATCATCAAAACTAGATACATCATAACTAATACATCATCATCATCATCAAAAACTAGATCCACCACAATTGATATATCAACATCATCACCCTGATTCCACTTAGAAAGTAGGTCCACATAAATATCCTAGGTCCTCATGGATACACATATAAACCCAACATCACTTCTTAAATTTATATTGAACACATGTTTGTGTTATAGCCCTAAAATGCCTTATCTATGCATACATGGCCTTGGCCCTCTTACTTGCATAATTTTCCAAATCATTGTTGAGAAGCTCTACTTAAAAACCATTTTTTAAGAGCATGTGTGCACCCTGCACCTCTACAGCCCGCGTACATACACTTGTTGCATGCTAGAAATCTCGCGTACATACGCTTTCTGCACACTAAACAGCCCACGTATGCTTGCAAAAGTTGCAAAAATTAAAAAGTTGTAAGGAATTCGATGAAATTCATGGGCTATTGGAGGTTTCCCAACCAATTCACCTGCTATAGACCGTAACCCAAATGAATAACCATCCTTTTGTCCTATAAAAGGATGTGTTGGGGTCTCATTTCAGATCTAAGCATAAGAACAGTGAAACTTTGCCCAATTTCGCTTCCCTTCTTTGCCCAAGCTAATCCTACCTTTTGTAAGATATTGCCTCTGCATTCCCTCTTTAGCCCCTTCTTCTTCCATTCAGTACATTCCCTTACATTGAGGTGATCAGAAGATTGAGAGAAGAGGCATATTGAAGGTGCACTTGGAGCATTGTAAAGAGGAGTGGGGACCAGGTTCGCGGAATGGTCGTCGACACGAATTGTGAGTTTCAGTCTTTGTTTGATGAATAAAAGAATCTTTTTTCCCTGTCCCAAATGATGATGTTTTGTGTATTTTCATTGATTTATACATAGCATTTGATATCTAACCCTAAATCATGAATAGAAATAGAATGCTTATAGTCCTTGTTTTCCTAGTTTTGGATGCAGGTCAGCCTTGGGAGGAGACTTGCAGTTGTTGGAACTAAAAATCTTGAGGAGATCATCACCAAACATGGGATAAAAGGTACATTCATTGATATTCTCTCTTGTTTCTTTCTTTTCATTTGTTTCAGTATGTTTCGGGTAGAATAGAAACTAGATTGACTTTTAGACGGTCATTCGCTCTGTCTATATCTTAAACCATGTTATAGTTAAAGGGGGGATTTCCTGCAAGCTGAACTTGTGACCATACTGGGGATATCTCTAGGGTTTTAGGGAGGTTTTTAAGTTGATTGATTGGTTTTTGTTTGCCTTTCGAGTTTCATTCAAGTTTACTGAGTCTTTTTAGGGTTTCTGGTCACCCCCAAGGTGCATACCAGCCTTCCCTGCCCTGTAAGTCTGCCTTGTCTTTTTATTTTTTAAAAGTCTCAGAGGTGTACACACCATGTTTTGGGTCTGCTCGCGTATATACGCACTCTGCACAATAGATAGCACGCGTATATACGCAAGCTACTGATGCAACAGCCCACGTCTCTGTTTCATGAAAGTATTTTTTTAATAAAGAGAGAGTTTGTCTCTTTCTTGATAGAAGTTCAGACTTTTTAGAACTTTCTTGAATCAGTCAGAGTCTTTGTCTGTGGTCATAGCTTGGGTTTAAGTTTTAGTTTACTTGTTCCTTAATATGCTTGTGTTTCCTCATGGCCAGGGGGGGGGGAATGAATCGTGTATTCATCAGTTTATTTTATCATCTTTAGCTAGCTTTTCTTTGATTGGAAGAAAATATAAAAACCTAGTTTTTTGGTCTCTTTCTTTATTTTCATTTGCTTTGCATTGTTATTTGAAAAATAAAAATAAAAAAAAATTAGCATAGTGTTGTGTTTTCTTCTCATGTTCAAAGCATTTCAAAAGAAAAATAAGAAAGAAAATCCTTCTTTGTCAGTGTTCTTATAAGTTTTATTTTTTGCAGGAGTCTGAAACACCATCAGCTTCACTATCGTACCTTTTGAGTAAATCAATCCTTAAAATTAATGCCTAATCTAAAATACATTAGACTTTTTTGTTTGTAGGCTTCACAGACTAGTTTAGGGTTTTAGGGCCTTGAATTAGGTGTGAAGAGGAAACTCTTCAAGGCCAATTTAAAACAAACATTGGAGTCTGAGTTAGGGAGTTCTTTAAGCCCAGTGTCGTAAGAGTTAGTCGGGACCCCCCTCTAACACAAGGGATAAACACAAGGTCGTGTGAGGAAAGGCAGAGGAGATAACCCCTACAAAGTTGGACTAAACATAGTGGGGATTGTATATTGAGGGTCTTTCTCGGGAACAATACCGATTGCATTTTTCTACGGAGCTTCGTGGACCTCGAATCCGTTTGAGATCCTCAGTTTTCTTCTGGACCAATTGCTTCCAGCACCCTTGAAGGGCTTCGGACTTGTTATTCTGCTCATTACGATCTGCCCGATTGTCGACTGTACCCACCCGGTGACTGACTGCGAGCTGGAAACTTAGTTGTCTATATTTTACGGACTTGCACATGTGACTGCGGGGGTATACCATAGTACCTAGGGTGTGTTGGTTGTGGAGCCTGATTATCTTCCTGATTCAGAGGTCCTTGCTTTCAGCCGTGTTTATACCCCATGAAGTATTTACACCCCAGAAGTATGTACACTCTTCCACGCGGGGGAGTGCAGAGGGGGGGTACCCCCTCTGCGGGGTCCGGGGGGTCCATCCCCCCAGCTAGGGGGTCTGGGGGCAAGCGGGCCCCCAGCGGGGGTTCGGGGGCAAAGCCCCCGAAGCAAAAATTGCCTTATAAAAATATATTGTAA
>JASDQU010239037.1:19624-31553 GCA_032191745.1 Picea mariana
ATTCTTGGATGGAGACCCTAACAAACACATCCATTAATGTACATTGATGGCCTGACTCAGATAACCTACGTCGTTATCTCCACCAACATTCATTTGTTGGCCAATATGTCACGTGAGGAATTCATTTTCGTTCACAAATCACGAGTTCTCATCTTTCCCTCCCCATAAATTTAAATGTTTGTTTTTCTCATCTTGTACTCCCCATATTTAAATATGTATGGTGTTCTCATCTTGTCCTCCCCATATTTAAATATGTATGTTTTTTTTCCAGGAAAAAATTAACACAAATTTATATTAGGTATAATTTTTTTTACAACAACATAGAAACTTGAAAACAGTCCCCACAACAGTCCAATATAATTGGTAACGGGAGGAAGCAAACAAAAAAACTGAGCTATTAGTAATAGGCTGGAGGGAAAGAGCAGAATGCCAGCTGAAAAAACTGAAGGATGCTGGAGCAATAATCTGCCAGGATAATACTGCTCATCATTGGCTGAAAAACGCAATCTGGGGCTGCCCTCGGTTTCTTTTACCCTTCACCAACCCTTGGCAATTCAAAGATGTTAATGCAGGAGGGTTGACTCTCCTGACCATTGTCCGAGTGGTAAACAGTTAGTCTTCCTTCGATTTCTGTTAGAGCTGTTTTAGAGAGGGCATCGGCCTCTTTATTATGCACTCTATAAATGTGGTGGACGCTGAGATCTTTGAAGTTTTTTGCCAATTCACGAGTTTTTTGTTTCCAGCCTTCGATATTAACACTGTTGAGGTTACACTTGTGGTTTATCCAATCAATGATGACCCGCGAATCACCAAGGATTTGAAGTTGATTAATTGACCAGTAGGTTGCTAGAGTGAGGGTTGCCCACAAACCCAGCAGCTCCGCTTTAGTATTTGTTCCCGCTCCGCAGTTGATGAACCACTTGGTAACTCTCGAAGGATGAGATCTGAAAATGCCTCCGGCCCCACAGCGAAGACCATTGGAATAGGTAGCACCATCAAAACAAGCTAAGGTGAATCCCTGCTTCTGAGAAAACTTACATACTTGTATTGGTATGGTCTTAACAGTGGACGGTTTCCAGGAGAATGACGACAAGATTCTATGCAATACTGAGAGAATGGATGGAGCGCGGTCTTCAAAAATTGCCTTATTTCTTTCAATCCAGAGCTGCCAGCAAGCATGTGCAGCCAAACTATTAGGGGCAGACTTCTCCTTTGACCACAGCTGAAAACAATCTAGGACAGAGGCAGCATCCCAATGTAAGTTGAGAGAATAATGGGTGAGAATACGCTGCCAGACAGCCCTTGAAAAATGGCAGTGAATGAGGATATGGTGAATATCTTCTACAAATTGGTTGCATAGCTTGCAAATTCCTGGGCCTTCCCAGCCTCTCTTTCGCAACATATCCCAGGTAAGTGTCTTTTCTTTTGCAGAGAGCCAAATAAAGATTTTAATCTTAAGAGGAATTGGCCATTTCCACAGCCGTTGGAACCACCGTAGGTCAGTCTAGTAATTCTGCTGCTGAAATAGCGTTGTGTAAATATTCTTTACTGTAGTGGCACCCAAAGCATCTCCCCCCGCCCAAATGATTGTATCAGAAGTATTGGAAAGAGAAATTATAGTGCTCCTAAGTGCTTGAGTGAAGTCATCCCAGGCTGATGCATCTTCTCCACCAAGATTAAGTTGACCACTATTGTACCAATTATCCGGTAGAGGGGTGACCAAGGAATCCACACGCACTTGAGATAAACTCGCAATATTACAGGATTCTAGATGAGATATAAGAGAGGGAGGGAGAATCGATCGGTTCTCCAATCCAAGAATCTTGTCTCTTCCAAGAGAGATGTCAATACCCAAGCCGGGTCTCCATTTAAGCCAGTGCAAGATAACTTTTGATGATAAGATTAGACCCTTCCAAAATCGGGACGCCCTCTGCTGCAAATGTGAAGGTTTTCTGAGCCAATCTAAAAGAGACTTATTTCCCAAGTATTTATCAATAATGACATGGTGCCAGAGGCTGTTATGAGTTAACGCCCGCTAGAAAGAGTTCGCTAGGAGAGCTGTGTTAAAAATAGCTAAATTTTTGAGTCCCCATCCCCCTGCTTGAATGGGTTTTGAAATGGTATCCCAGCTGTAAAGGTGAATACGTTGAGAGTCCTTCTATCCATTCCAGAGAAAATGGAATGACAGCCTACGCAGAAGATTCAGTATCAAAGAGGGAATTTTCTCCAATGACATCTAGAAGACAGAAATACTATGAAGCACTAAATTGACGAGGATAAGACGCCCTCCTATGAACAGCCACTTGTTGCACCAAAAGCTTATTTTCCTTTCAAACTTTGCCACCAGCTAGCGCCAGTCTTCATAATTTTTTGTGCCTGGCTTTAAAACATATCCCAGGTATTTGAATCCTTGACTTAATTCAACGAAAGTAAGGGAAGAGACTCTTTTAAGGAGCAGAGCTCAATTTCTGTTAACCCCCAGAAATGTGTTGTAGATTTTGCATAATTGATACTAAGGCCCGAAGCATTGCAGAAAATCTGAAGCAGCTTCAGGATCACTATCCATTCCGAAGGAGTAGCCTTTGACATCAAGAGGACATTGTCAACAAAAATTAGATGAACCAAATTTATAAATTTTGAAACCTTTATACCTGATATTTGTTGATCAGCGACGTTTTTTGTTAGCAGCAGGCTGAGTCCTTCCATAATCATGATGAAAAGATACGGTGATAGTGGGCAGCCCTGACGGAGGCCCCTCTCGCTTTTGAGAAACTTGGTCGCCTCTCCATTAATTAGGACGACATAAGTTGCACTAGTAACACAGGCCATAATCCAATCAGTTATCTTTATTCCAAAACCAGCTGAGAGTAAAATCAGCCTTAGGAAGCCTCAGTCGATGCTGTCAAAGGCTTTTTTGAGGTCAAGCTTCAGAACCAGTGCCTTTATGTTTTTCTTTTTAATGTTGTGGAGACCTTCATCAACTGCTCCTATTGCATCCTAGATTCTTCTGCCTTTGAGAAATCCCATCTGTTCGGTAGAAAGACATCTTTCTAAAATTGGCTTGATTCTGTTTGAGAGGACTTTTGAAATAATTTTGTAGATAATATTGCAGAGTGAGATAGGACGGTAGTCATTGAAGGAAACAGAGTTATTTTTCTTGGGGATTAACGCTAGAAAAGTGGAATTTATGCTACCAATGACTTTGTCGTTTAAACGCGAATTCTCCACCATTTTTAGTAGGTCATCTCCAATGAGGACAAAGAAATGGATGAAGAAATCAGAAGTCCATCCGTCAGGCCTGAGACTTCTCTCTTTTTTGAATAGGTTTAGAATATCTTTCAGCTCCAACAGTGTGACTGGTCTGTAAAGGTCATCTGCTTCCTCCTAGAAAACCATGGTTGGATAAAGGTTTGCAATGTAGGAGCTATCAGATAAGTTTGGGCTGTCACAGGCCTTGTAGAAATGGGTAAAATGTGAAACAGCCTCCTCTTTTATAGCTTTCTGCCCAGATTTCATGCCACCCAACTCACTAGAAATGGACCAAATCAATTTTTTATTTTTGTTGTAGCTGGCTACCTTGTGGAAGAATTTAGTGTTGGCATCCCTGCTTCTTAGCCAGGTGGCTCTGCTTAGCAGCCTCCATCTGTTTTCCTCCTCACGAAGAATAGTATTCCTGCTAAGTTCCAGTTCAGATAAAAGCTCACTGTCCTCCGAAGATAAGGTGCCTCTGCTAGATTTCTTTATGAGTTGAGAAATCCCAATCTCCAGTTTAATTAAGTTGTGATTTTCTTTTTCCTTTTTTGCTTTGAACCAAGCTTTTGTGTGGGATTTTATGACCTTTAGTTTCCACACCATACGCTGCTGGTGATTGACTTCCTGCATAAAACAGGGATTCTTCCAAACATTATGAACTAAAAGAGTATAATCTGGATCTTCCAGCCAATGATGGTTGAATTTAAACGGGTAAGGTTTGTGCTCCGTTGTGGCTTGCAGTCGCAAAAATACAAGAGCGTGGTCAGATACGAAGGGTAGTTCCACCCACGACTTTGACAGATTCACCTGGGACAGTAAACAATCTTAAACTAAGAACCAATCTAGGCGTCTGGCAATCAAGTCTGTACCTGCGCGGCCATTCCTCCAGGTGGGGATCAGGCAGGACGGCAAGACATCAATAAGATTGTTTGTTGTAAAAATTTCTCTATAAAATGCAGTGTTCAGCCCTGTGGGAGAATCCCCCCCCCCCAATGTTCGTCCTCCGAGAGAAGTATGTTTAGATCGCCGCCTAGTATGAGGTTTGGAGTGGAGAGCAGGCCGCTTTCACCAATAGTCGACCAGAACTATTTTTTTTCAACGCAGGGCCCATACACATTGAGGAAAGCCACCTCCTGGTTGGTTTTCAGATGACGGCCGACCAACAAGATACCTCCAGCCATCAAGAATGTTTACAGGTCAAAAACAAAAGGGTCCCAAGCGACTAGAAGACCACCAGAATTACCAATTGAATTCACAACTGAGTAGAACCAGGTAGGGCAAAAACGATGTATAAAGTCTCTCGCCTTTTTCTTTTCCGAGAGGGTCTCTTGAAGAAAAATTAAATCCGGAGGAGTACCTGCAAGCAGTCTTCTAAAAGAGGCAGCTTTGAGGGTGCCTCTGATCCCTTGAATATTCAGGGAGAGCACCAACATCACTTGGATCGGGCTAAGGCCTTCAACGCTCTAAGGGCCTTCCCATCCAAGGAAGGGGTTTCAGTAACTTTTGGCTGGTTGCTTGAAGTTTCCTTTTTCTTTCTGGAGCTCCTCGTCTGTAGTGGGGAGAGTTCAGATCCCAAACCTATAGCCCAAGCAAGACCTTTCCGATCATTGATTGATGGAAGGGTGATGGAAGTACCAGCCTTCAAGGAGGAATCAATAAGTTCTTTGCCACGAAAGATTGGAAGCTGGGAGGAGCTACTGGGGATGAGAGGTAGGGAGGAGGAAGTGTTTGGTAAGTCAGAAAGGAAAGATGCTTCCTCCTCAACTTCCCTATAACCTGGTAATACCTGAAAAGAGGCTTCCGAAACCAGAGAAGTGGGAGAGTGGTTAGGGCACCTTATCGGAGAGGAAGGAGGTGATTGGTTCGGAGGGGAGGACCGATCCAAGGTAGGGGTAACTTCATCATTAATGGGGATGGAATCATTAGTCGGGGGGGAGGAAGAAATGGTAGCTGAGGGATCAGTAAAGCAGGGAGCAGGAGATGGAGGCTCGGTGTCCAGGGATGGAGTCTTTGCACCGGTGGAATATGTAAGCCAGAGGGAGTTGTTTAGTGCAGTCTTCTCTTCATCTGTAAGGGACAAGAAGAGATGGGGATAGTGAAGTTTGAGTTTATCTTCTAGGGAGGGGTTCTGGTGTATGGGATCTGGGGGAAAAGGAAGGGAGGAGACTTCCAAAAAATTCAGAGAGGGGTCTTCAACCACATAGTCGGGAGGGTTTAGAAGTAGGTCTTCAGTTTCCAAAGAATCAGAAGGTTCTTTACCAGGGCAAGAGTGAAGGAGGTGTCCAGTTTTTCTGCAATGGTTGCAGCGAAAGGGAAGCACTAGATATTCCAGTGACTGGACTATCTTTCTTCCTCTCCATTCTATTTCCAGGGTTTTTGGCAAACTCGCACAAATGTCCATAGCTACCAACATTCTGCCCATTTTTCTCACCTGACCTGTAAGTGACTGTGGATCAATAGCAAGGAAAGTGCCCAAAGACTCACCAATGGCTTTAAGAGCTCCTTCATTCCAGAGGAACAGTGGGAGACCCGGAAGGAGGACCCATAGGTGCCTATGCTGGAAATAATCTGTGTCGGGGTTGAAAGCCATCTTGGGGTTGAAAGCCATCCTCCAGCGCTTGAACATACATATTTAAATATGTATGTTGTTCTCATCTTGTCCTCCCCCATATATAAATATGTTTGTTGATGCAAGAATCATTCTGACTAACCTGCACACCCAATGTCGGTCAATAACGCAATATCATTATGTATGGTTAGAGTTTTCATTCTGCACATAGCCTGTTGCAACAGTCTAAAGTTAAATTGTCTTGGGTAGAGTGCTTTATGACTGCATAGAAAGATAATTGGAGCAAGTTAATCTCCCAGTAAACAAATTAAAGATTATAATTTTTAAGTTGAATTTGGTTAGAATTTTAGATAGTTAAAGTTTAGCCATAATCTAAACTAAAAATTAATATAATTTTTTTATAGCATTCTAAATGAATTCATAAATTTGAAAAGTCTATTAAAATTCTAATTCATTGTACTAAATAACCAAATTCAACGAAGAAAGAAAAATTATAACAGGCTCCAAAAATAACTTGTAGGGTTTATCTAATCATCTTCACCAAATATTTAAATTGCAAGTTTATATATATGTTCATCAAAGCTTTTAATGGCCTTTCATGTTTGCGATGATTGAGAGCTAGAACGTGGCAGTGGTGGTCTCCCTGTTGTAATATTTTGGAAGTTTTCTTGTAATCATTTCATGGTTTGTCGATTACCATTTCAGGTTGTGTTCATTTTAATCTGAAAAAGAAGAGTTTTGTAATAGGAGAGAGAATAATTATCCACAAAGAGCATTTCATGTTTGTTTATAGTATATTATATTTATTTTGTGTTAATATAATAATTTTTTTTATATTTTTTTTTATTGAGTTTTTTTTTATTTTGTGGTTTTTTTGGTCAACACAGTTTTCAGGTTAAATCAAATTATTTAAACTCACCCTCACCTAGGGAACTTATTTTCATATAATTTTAAGCTTAATTAATATTATTAATTGATGGGGGATTATGTTATATATTTGAAACCATTGGTTATGTATTACAGTTATTATGATAAAAAAAAAGATTCACTTAATATTCTCTTTAGTGTTTAATTAAGTTATATTATTAATATGATTTACTATAAGATTACATAAATATGATGATGATGATGATGATTAACGTCCAGTGATATCAATTGGTCTATCACACCTTAATAAGGTAAGAGATTACTTCAATTTATTTAAAATGGTATTTCTATGCTAAAAGAAAAATCATTGAGAAAAGCGTTCCAAAATGACAATAATTTTGATGGCTTAGGAGGTTAGGAAGGTCAATAGAGATCCACGGTGTACGCAGGAAGGTGTCTCTATGCTTTATCTCAATCCTAAAGGTTAATGTTGCATAAGGAAAGGTTGTCGATTGTAGTAGTGGAAGAAGTCGATGAAGGGAAAGGACCCTCCTTGGATCAGTATCCATTGTTGTCAGAGTTTAAGGATGTTTTTCTGAAAGAGTTGCCAGGGTTACCTCCTGAKAGGGAGATTGATTTTACCATTGAGMTAAAACYTGGTGCRGAGMTAATTTCCAAGACTCTGTATAGGATGACAACGCAAAAACTTTGTGAGTTGTAGATGCAGTTGAAGGAACTACTTGACTTGGGACTAATAAGGCCTAGTATCTCACCTTGGGGTGCACCAGYAATTTTTGTCAAGAAGAAGGATGGTTCCTTATGACTGTGTATAGATTACATGGAATTGAACCATGCTATAGTGAAAAATAGGTACCCAATGACACAGATAGATGATCTCTATGATCATATGAAAGGAGCAACAATTTTCTCAAAATTTGATCTGCGATCAAGGTATCACCAGTTAAGCATTAAGGAAGGCGATATTCCTAAAACTGCGTTTCAAACTCGGTTTGGGCATTATGATTTTATTGTATTACCTTTTGGTTTGACCAATTGGATAGCAGCATTCATTATCCTCATGAATGGTGTATTTTGAAAGTACTTAGACCACTTTGTACAGGTCTTTCTGGATGTTATCCTCATCTATTCCAAGAATGAAAGAGAACATGAGGAACACTTGCGAGTGGTGTTGTCGTGCCTTAGACAGAACAAATTGTATGGAAAGTTGTTGAATTGTTCTTTCTTCCATAAAGAGATTCACTATTTAGGTCATAACATTTTCGATGAAGGAATCTATGTGGACCCAGAAAAGGTAAAGGCCATTATGGAATGGCCATTATCGAAAAACGATCATAAGATGAGAAGATTCATGGGGCTAGTTGGTTATTATTGGAGGTTTGTGGAAGGGATATCTAATATAGTGAAACCCATCACCACCTTGCAGCGTAAAGGGGTAAGACATGATTGGACAGAGGAATGTGGTACTGCATTCGTTGAGCTTAAGAGGTTACTAACTAGTGCAACAATTCTACGAGTGTGGGATATGGAAAAAGACTTCACAATCTGCATGGATGCCTAGAATAAAGGGTTGGGGGTCGTGCTAATGCAGTATGGAGGAGTGATAGTGTATGTGTCAAGGAAGTTGAAGAAACATGAGGAGCTTTACGCTACTCATGATTTATATTTGGTAGTTGTAATGCTAGCTCTGAAAATTTAGAGGCCCTATCTAGTGGGGAAAAACTTTGAGCTCAAAAAGGACCATGAAATCTTAAAACATCTCTTCACTCAAAGGGATCTCAATGCCAGGCAGAGGCGATGGAGTGATTTTATGAGTAAGATTTTGGGATTTCATACATCAAGGGAAAGGATAATGTGGTCACAGATGCCTTGAGAAGGAGACCATGTGTCTTCTCTTTGGTACCCTTAAAAGTTAATTTGAGGGAGTGTGTGTTGGGGAAACTCCTTGGAGATAGTTGGTATTTAAAGGTTACTTCAACCCTCCAAAGTGGGAAGAAATTAGATCTAAAGTATGAATGATATATGTTAAGCCCTAATATTGGCTCATTACCCCTTAATTGGGGCATATTATATTAGTAATGTTGTTTTATTTATGTCGGTTTTAGGCCATTAGTTGTAATTATACCTCCTAGTCTCCTATATATACCAAGGAGACATTTTCATTTTGAATCATCTTGTACTTGAACATTTAAGTGGGGTAAAAGGAGGTTTCCCCTCAAAGAGGATTATTATCTGAAATTATCTCTTTTTCAAGGTGTTGAGTACTTTTTCTGAGGATTTTATATGCTATATTGATATTTGGTTCTTAACATATGGTATCAAAGCTCAAGGTCTTGGGGTTTTCCTGCTACATCTGAGACAAATTGGAATTTTTTCTATAACCTTTTTTCTACAATGTTTCAGAAGGAACGGCTTGGAGGATATTTAGTAGACAGATCAAGGTACGTTGGGTTCAAAATTCATATCCTGAGGCCTTATACTTTTGAAGATACAACATGTACAATATAGGGTTCTGGAATCATCTTGAACTGAGTCATTGTAGAATTTTCACTATAAATTTTTTTTCTATAATGTTTCAGACCCTGAACTCTAGAGAATATTTACAAAAATTAGTAAGGTATTTCTGGTAGAATGTTTAGCTTCAGGGTCATCTTAAATTTGTAGATACACCCTGTGTAAGATAGGGTATCTGACTAGTCCTACTGACTAGTCTCAATAAGTTGTTCCAGGTAAAACGATCATAACTTATTCCTAGAGTATCCAAATTGTGTGGGACTAGTTTCATTGGATCGTGGACAGTATGTAGTAGTTCTGGTGTGAGTTTCAGAATTTTATATCAATTATTTTGGGCGGGGAACACTATACAAGTGAGATCTCCTAGAAAGGCCAAAAATCAGCAAGTTGTGGGGAAGTTACTGTAAATTCCACTTGGCACATCCAATTTTGATCAGATCTTTGGAATTGCAGGGAACAAATATCAGAGAAATACATAAAATAAATTTTCATACCCAGAAGGTCCAAAACATGGGAGATACAATAGAAGAAATATTGTCTAGCATAACCACCTCAAAATCAAGGATCAAAAGTGATACTTGGCCAACATGCCACCCAAAAAGGGAACTTCTACACCAAATAATCCTCCAGAAAATCCTACTTGGACTCTTTATGAAGGTGAAGAAATGCGTAGGGACATAAATGAACTACAAAATAAGATGGATTCAATGGAAGCTAAGTTGGATACTAAGTAGATGGTTTAAAAGGGGAGATCATGGAAGTATTGAAAAATTTCGTAACAGAGAAGACACCTGAAAGTGAAAATGCATCCCATGAAATTCATGATGAGGACACAAGGAAGGAGAATTAAGAATGGAGAAAATCCAACTTTAGTTTGAAGACCAACCACATTCCTAAGATTGATATGAGGAAGTTTGATGGCAAGGACCCAATCACATGGATACTTCAGATGGAGCAATTCTTTGATATCCATAATGTGCCACATACACAAAAGGTACGAATTGCTTCTTTATATTTAGAACCTAATCAATTTGTATGGTATCGATGGCTTTGTTCTCGCAAATCACTCATCACTTGGACAATTTTCATAGAAGAAATGATAGCACACTATGAGGATACAAGGAGCAATACCTTCTTTAGCCAATTGATAAATCTCAAGCAAAAGGGTTCAGTTACCGAGCACATTGAGAACTTCCAAAGATTGAATATAAAGGTAACCGATATCCACATGAGCACTTGATTGATGTATTCATAGGAGCTTTAAAGGATAACATTCAACATGAGGTTTGCCTTTGGGAACCCAAATCATTGGAGAATGCATTTAAGGTGGCAAGAAATGTTGAAAGTAAAAATATGGCTATGGCTATTATAAGGACCAATCCCAACATCTATAGAGAGAAAAATGCTCCTTCTTCTAAATCGCCTCAGCCTACAAGGTTGACACCTCAACAATTGGAGGAAAGAATATCAAAAGGTTTATGCTTTAATTGTGACAGCAAGTACAGTAAGGGACATAAGTGTGGTGAGAAGAAATTATTCTACATAGATCGTGAAGAGGAAGAAGAACAAGAACAAGAACCATCTCAAGATGAAAACGTAGAAGCAATTTCATCTGAAAAATTGACTCCCACAATATCATGTAATGCATTGGCTGGAATTAACACTCCTCAAACCCTCAAGATCGAAGGATACATCAGAAAGAAAAAGGTAATAGTTCTAATTGATTCTGGCAGTACTCGTAATTTCATTCACTATAAATTAGCCAAAGATCTCAATTTCTTTGTATATCCAATGCCAAAGTTTCAAGTAAGGATTGCAGATGGAGGAACTATCAATTGCTCAGGAAAATGCAATAAGATCAATCTTACTATGGGGGAATATGTAATGAATAGTCCAATGATTGCTATACCCATGGGTGGTGCAGATGTTGTACTAGGAATCCAATGGTTACAATCATTAGGAATGGTGGCTTTTAATTTTAAAGAACTTTTCATGAAATTTTCATTGGAAGGAAAAGAAATTGGGTTAAGAGGTATCACAAGGAAACCCGGTAAGGTGATAAGCTCTAACAGCATGACAAAATTATTGAAAAAGGGGCATCAAGGCATTATTGCACAACTATGCTCTCTAGATGTTCAAACATCTAAGCCATCTATTCCTCAAGATCTCCAAAGGATCATTGATAAGCATTCCAAAGTATTTGAAGATATTCCCAAAGGTCTTCCACCCACTCGAAATCATGATCATGAAATTCACCTAATTCCTGGGAGTGTTCCTCCTAACATCAAGTGATACAGATACCCTTACACCCAGAAGAGTGAAATTGAGCGCATGGTTGAAGAAATGTTAGAGGCTAGCATTATTAGACCTAGCCAAAGTTCTTACTCTGCACCTGTGGTAATGGTATTCAAGAAAGATAGCTCATGGCATACGTGTCCAGATTATAGAGAGATCAACAAGATCACTATTAAAGATAAGTTTCCCATTCCCACCATTGATGAATTGTTAGATGAACTACATGGAGCAATCTATTTCACAAAATTGGATCTCCGTTTAGGGCATCTTCAGATCAGAATGAAGGAAGAAGATATCCCAAAAATAGCATTCCGAACTCATGAAGGACATTATGAATTTTTGGTCATGCCTTTTGGCCTTACAAATGCACCTTCCACATTCCAAGGGTTGATGAATTCCATTTTCAAGCGTTCA
>JASDQU010239041.1:2293-16921 GCA_032191745.1 Picea mariana
TATGGTAGATGTAGGAGAGAGAGAGGAGAGATAGTTGGAGGGAGGGGGAGAGAGGGAGGTAGGTGGGGGTATAGAAAGAGAGTGTGAGAGTACATATAGATAAGTGTTCCATCATACATAATATAGTGCAGTCGAACACAAATTACAAATAAATAATATCAAATCCACTAAAATATTATGCTTATATTAAAATAAAAAATCATAATCAACATACCATATTCATCATTAAACCATGTGAAATAACTATTAAACCGTAGGTGAATGGTTGTATCCATTAAATATCATTATTAAACAAGAGGTATATGCATATTTCACTTAGGGATTGGGTGTGCACGGGGTTAAGGGAACACTATAGGTTATGCCTAAGCTTATATCTACCTAGGGGGGTCTAGCTCATGGTCTAGATCTAGTTCATGGTTTACATTATTGTCATGTTCATATAAGTACTCGTATAAGTAATCCATTGGAAGAAGAATAAAAAATTAACACTGACCTTACAGGAGAGGCTACATTTCTATATTTCACATATCATTTGTTCTCTATGAGCCCTGCCTCACCTTTAGATGGACAGAGAGAGAGGGAGGTAGAACTAGGGGAAAAGATAAGGAGTTGGGGAGACAGAGAGAAATATGGGAAGAGAGAGATTGAGAGTAATATTAACAACAAGGAGAGAGAGAAATAAGTTGTATATGTAGGAGAGAAAGAGAGGAGATATAGTGGGAGGTAGGGGGAGAAGAGAGGGAGGAGGGGGGTAGAGAGAGAATGTGTGAGTGTGAGAGGGGGTAAGAGAAAGAAAGAGAGGAGAAAAGAGAGAGAGGGGGTATAGAAATAAGGGGACAGAGGGAGAGATCCCAAAAGAGAACAAGAGAGGTCAAGAGTGATATGGAGAGATATAGAGAGGGAAGTAGAATGATAAAGAGAGAAATAAGGGAAGCGAGAGATATTGAGAGTGAGACTAACAAAGAGAGAGAGAGAGAGAGAGGGAAAAGGGAGGGAGAGGAGGAGGGAGGGAGAGAGAGAGAGGGGGAGGGGAAGGGAGGGAGGGAAAGAGAGGGAGGGAGAAGGGAGAGAAATATATGGAGAGAGAGAGAGAGAGAGAGTAGATTAGGGGGATATATAGAGAGAGTGGATGTGAGAGTGTGAGGCATGGTGAGAAAATTTCTAGGTCTAGGTCTTGGTATAATTCTAGGTCTAGGTATTGACATCCCTTGCCAGGTATAGGTCAAGGGAATTTATTACCTTACCATGCCTTGCATAGCAATGTACCACCCTTTCTATTGTGAGAGAGTGTGGGAGATATAGAAAGGAAGGGAAAGAGTGGAGGTATAGAGGGAGTGTGTTAGAGTGTGTAATGGAGAGAGATGAAGGCATAGAGTGGGGATAGAAAGTGTGTGTGCGAGAGTGTGGGAGGGAGAGAGAGGAAGAAAAAGAGGGGAGGTAGGTAGAGAGTGCATTTGTTAGAGTGCGGGAGGGAGAGGGAGGTACACAAAGAGAAGAGGTAGAGACTGGGTGTATTAGAGTGTGGGAGGGAGATAGAGGAAGACATAGAGGGGGGATAGAAATTATGTGCGAGAGTGTGAGAGGGAGAGAGAGGTAGACAAAGAGGGGAGGTAGAGAGTGAGTGTGTTAGAGTGTGGGAGGGAGAGAGAGGAATACATAGAGAGGGGATAGAAAGTGTGTGTACAAGAGTGTGGGAGTGTAGTATTCCATATATAAAATAGTATGAAAAACATAAATATTTTAGCATAGATAATGACAGAGAAACAATGATATAACCATAACAATATCAAAATAATACCATAGTAACACCAGAAAGAGGACTTTGATTAATGATAGAAATTTTCACTTGCCTCTTCGAGGGGGAAACCTCCAGCAGAGTAGAGCTCTATTACAATAATCTCCAAGAAAAGATTTATCATACCCTATATTCCTATTTATACTAAATCTATCTATCCAAAAGAAAAATCTAGGGAATATCCTTCTAGAAGTGGAAACTTCTATTAGGTATTCTTACATTTGAATTATTCCTCCTTATTTCTAGGACTTATTAATATTGGCCTTTATTACATGGAATTATATTGTTCTACCTATGTGAGGGGTTAGGGAGGTTAGGTCCCTAACATGCCCTCCCCCTTGAACAGCAACCTTGTCCTCAAGGTTTAAGATGATGAAATTGTTGTAGAATGGTGGCCGATTCTCAGGTGGAATATTTTTTATTTGTAACTTTCTGTTGGACTAACACTTCCATGATGGTACACTGATGAAGATTATGCTCTCGCTCGATAGAGACAACTTGTGGCTACAACCATATGGAACCTTCTTCATCCAACTCAGGGAGACTAGTTTGATTTTGGCACTTAGTTCCAATCACCTTCTTTAAGAAGGAAACATGAAAAAAAAGATATATCTTCGATTGTCTTGGTAGAGATAACTGATATACCATCGATCCCACATGCTTGATAATTGTATAAGGAACATAAAATTTTGGCGCAAGATTCTGAGAGTGTTCAACTTTGAGTGAATTATTCTTATAAGGTTGCAGTCAAAGAAACACCTGGTCCCCTTCAACAAAATGTCATTCGAAACGAACTAGATCTTCTTGTTTCTCCATGTGATTATGAGACATGAACAAATTGTATTTGAGGGCATGAAAAATAGCCTCTCAGACAGTAATGTTTTTTTCAACCTCCTGAACCTTCGAGGCCCCTGGAATATATGAGATAAATGATGGGGAATTTTGGCCATAGACTGATTCAAAAGGAGTCATGCGAGTAGGTGTATGGTAAGATGTGTTGTACCACCATTCAAGAAGGGGTAACCATTGAGCCCACCGATTTATCCACTCATATCTAAAACAACTCAAATATGTTTCCAAACACATGTTGACAAATTCAATCTGGTCATCCGTCTGGGGGTGATAGGTAGTGCTAAGATGCAATTGGGTTCCCTGTAGCTTGAACAATTCTTGCCAAAAATTGTTGGTGAAAGTGGGGTCTCTATCAGAGACAATAGAAGTAGGCATGCCATGAAGCTTGAAGATATTATCCATGAATATTTGAGCCACTTTGGCAGTTTTGAATGGGTGTTGAAGAGAAAACAAAATGGGAATATTTGGAGAGACGATCTATGACCACCATGATGACTAACTTATTTCCTAATTTAGGTAATTCCACAATGAAATCCATAGAAATATCTCTCCAAATAGCAGGGGGAATCAGAATTGGTTGGAGTTTGTTCAAAGCTTTGACATTTTCTCCATTGTTTCATTGAAATACCTCACATTCAACCACAAATGTGTTAATGTCATGTTTCATACCATCCAAAAAAAATGAACATTTGACTCATTCATAGGTTTTGGTAAACCCTGAATGTCGGGCTCTGGGTGAGGCATGAATTTCATAAATCATTATAGATTTAAGTTGTGATTTCTTGCATAAATACAAACGACCTTTGTATCAAAGCTCTTCATTGTGCCAAGAGTACCCTGAAGAAACTGAAGAATTGTGTTGCAATTGGTGGAGCATGCAATAAATTTTTGGGTCTTGCATTCATTCCTGACGAATGGCTTGGAGCCAATCTGGTACAATAAAGGAGAAGGAGAAAAGGGACCCATCTTCTTCATATTTCTGAGAAAGAGAATCAGCCACGAAATTTTCCTTGCCCTTCTTGTAAATGATCTCATAATCATAACTAAATATCTCAGTCACCCATTTTTTATGTGTTGGGGATGAAATTCATTCTTCCAGGAAATACTTGAGACTTTGATGATCAGTTTTGATTTGGAATCTCTGACCCAATAAATAAGGAAGCTAGAGATCCACAAAATGTAGAATAGATCAAATTTACTTTTCATAAATGGATTGGCCCAAATGTTGCTCGGAAATTTATTTGATGGTGAAGGCCAAAGGCCTGCCATCTTGCATGAGGATGGATCCAATTCCTTTCCTGGAAGCATCACATTCCAATATGAATGTCTTTGTGAAGTCTAGAAGTGCTAGGACAGGGGTCGATCACATAACATCTTTCAAGGCTTGGAAGGCATGATCTGCAACTGAAGTCCAAGTGAAAGCATTCTTTTTAAGGAGAGAAGTAAGAGGAGTTGCAATTTTTCCATAGTTTCGAACAAACTTCTTATAATATCCTGTTAAACCCAAAAAACCACGCAAGCTCTTAATATTTTTAGGGAAACGCCAATCCTGCATATATTCAATTTTCTTAGGATCCACTCGGACACCATCCTTTCCTACAATATGACCCAAGTATTCCACTTCTGAGGCACCAAAGGCATATTTTGATTGTTTGAGGAAAAGTTCTGCTTAGATAGTAAATGGATAACTTGATTCACATGGGATATATGGGATGGCCACATTTTACTATAGATGAGAATATCATCAAATATGACTAAGAAAAAATTATAGATAAAAGGAAGAAATACATGATTTATAAGACTTTGGAAAGTGGAAGTATCATTACACAATCCAAAGGGAATTACCAGGAATTCATAATGACCCTCATGAGTGTGAAATGCAGTTTTGGGAATGTCTTCGTCTTTCATATTGATCTGGTGGTAGCCAGAATGTAGATCTAGTTTGGTGAAGTATTGAGAACCACTCAATTCATATAAGAGGTCATAAATGACATGAATGGGGAATTTCTATTTGATTGTGAGTTTTTTGAGTGTATGGAAATCATGGCACATGTGCCAAGTACCTTCTTTCTTGAGTACCATGACCACAGAGAAAGAATAGGGCCTAGTACTAGGACAAATAACACCAGCTTATAGTAATTCATGAACACTTTTCTCAATTTATTTCTTCTGGGAAAAGGGATGATGATAAGGCCCATCGGGAGGAACAATTATCGGGATGAGAGGGATGGAATGACCATGGAATCCACGAGAAGGGGGAAGTTCTTTGGGAGTGGTAAAAACAAATTGGTGGTGGGAAAGGATAGATTGGAGGTCGGGATGCACAAAAGGTGTCTCAATAGCATGAATAGAGTGGATTTGGGATATAATTCTTGAATGACCTTTTTTGAGGAGATTTTCCATGTGATGGGAACTGATGATCTCAAGGGAGCCTGTTGTGATGCCTGGGAACTTATAATATTGTCCCTCCTATTGCAATTGCATGGTTAAGTCCTTAAAATCCATGAGAATGGGGCCTAGAGTGTGTAACCATTTGGCACCAAGAACAATTTCACAACCACCGATGTCTATAGAAAACATATGGTATTTCAGCTAATACTAACCAATTTGGAGTCACAAATTTTCATATATTCCCCCACATTGCATGGAACCTCCATTGGAAATCATGATGTGAAAATTATTGATAGAAAGGATGTAACAATTCAATTCTTGGGAAAGGTGACGATGCATAAAATTTTGGGTGCTACCACTTTCCACAAGGATGATGACTTTCCTATTTTTGATGTAACCAATTAATTGGAGATTCTGGGGAGTAGAGAATATAGTGACGAAATTAAGTGAAATAATTGGGTTAGTATATAGTGGATTTGAGGGTGGGGTAAGATCAAATGATAGTGGTAGGTCCTTCAAAGTTGGAACAACAACTTCTTCTTCAAAAATATCCTCAGTCACAACCATAAAAACATTATATTCCTTACAATTGTTCCCGTGAAAATATTTTTCATCACAATTATAACAAAGACCCTTGAGTTGAAATTCAACCATTTAAACCCTAGTTAATTTTTCGATCTTGAGGGGAGTTGCAGGAGGGGAATAATTGGTGGTTTTAGGGCAAGGAGGAAAGGGTGGTTTGTGGGTCTGGGATGATACAATATGTTGTGCTTTCTTGGCTTGTTGGGTAGCTTCCAACCAAGTCTGGGGGCATGCCATGAGAACATGGGCATGAATTTCATCTTTGAGGCCACTGATAAAGAATTGCCTAAAGAAAGCATATAACATGCCCTTTGTTCTAAAAGACAAGTGCTCAAATGTAAAATAAAGTCTTCCACTATCCTAGACTGCTTTAACTTTGTCAAACGACCTAAATGGTGGGTGTGAGAGTAAAAGCAGTCATAAATATTGACCAAAAACTATGTCCAAGAAACATTAGGCCAAGGAGGCCACCTAGGGGAATGCCCACCTTGGGTGCACACTTAACCCAACTAGGATCGACCCACTTCATATTTTTGATGCTATTTAAATATGCATATGTAAATAAATGGTTCCATGAGTATATAAGGTGAACCAGGACTCAAATAAAAGATTCTTCTCTTTTCCTGAAGCAATTGTCTCACTTGGTTTTTGTTGTCTGAGTTTTACTTCACAGTTTTGCTACATAGATCTCCAATAAAACAGAGAGGAGTTTCACATATCTAAAACAATACATATCTCTCCCTCTAGACCATCTCAGCTCATTTTCTCTGGGGTTTTGCGCACTCTGTTCACACTACAAAGCCTGATCCTTTGTTTTGCATCCTCTGTTCACAATGCCTCTGGGAAAATATCCCTTGGAAGTAGACTCAGATTCCAACACCTCAAATCTCGTCCAAGATCTTTCCTCCGTCCTCAATGATTTGCTCAGAATGAAACAACAAAAGAATCCAGACATCTTCTGTTTGGACACTTGAATCCAACTACCCAAATTTGTTGGTCAAACCAATGGAGAAGTTGTGGATTCCTGGATCAGTAGCCACTCCACCTATTTTAATACATGTCCAAGCATTACCGAGGAGAGAAATATCTGGATTGCAGCCTTGCAATTTGAAATACTTGCACAAACTTGGTGGGATACAGAGGAAGAGAAGACCACATTCGTGATAGATATTGGGGATGCTCCAAAATTCTCTACTTCCAAACCCATCAGAACTTGGGCTCAACTTTCTGAGGCATTGAGAAACTTCTTATACCCAACCGGGAATGTCCAATCTTTGTGGATCAAATGGAACTAGCTCCGAAAACTCCCTTCTCAAGGAGTGCAAGGCTACATAGACTTCTTCTGCAATATGCGCCTCTTACTACATATTCTAGATCTGGAAGAGGTACTCATATTGACATTTTTTGTTGTTTTATTGATTCAGTTTCATAGAGAAGTAGAGTTGTTTGAAACTCCAACTTTAGACAAATTATTTCAGAGAGATTTGGCTATAGAAAGGAAAGTTTCTCCTAGAGGTTGTACTCCTCAGTCCTTCCCCTACACCAAACCCTCTGCCTCTCAACCATCCAAGTTCAATCCTTCAGTCTACTTTCCACCTCCTCAGGCTCAAAATCCCATACCTCATACAAGTACAATGACACCCTGGTGCTCATTCTACAAGACTACCTCACACAATTCTTCATATTGTCGAATCCTCCATAATATAAAGACCAACAAAAACCTGCTGACTTAGCTCATCCCCCCTCCCAAAGTGGAAGATACATAAGGATTTCCCCTAGACAATCCCACAAAAGTAGATCCCTCACTGATCCTAATGACCCATGAATATTTGAAATCCTCCACCCAACCCCTCTTCACTCATAGCTGCCAAAATAAAAACTCCTTGGATTTACTGATTATGGACAATGGAAGCCAGAATAATTTGGTGTCTCAAGACCTTTTCAACCGCCTTAAACTGATTACTACTCCCCACCCACAACCCTATCCGCTTGGATGGGTCCAGAAGGATGGCCCCCGCCTCTTAGTTTCTCAGTGTTGTCTAGTCACTTTTTCCATTGGCCAATTCAAAGATACTATCCTTTGTGATTTTCCCCCCCTTGGATTGTTCATATTTTCTGCTAGGGATCCCATACCAAACCCAAAGAAACGCTATCTATATGTCCAAATCCCACCAGTACAAACTTACCAAAGAAGGCCACACTTATATCTTAACCGCAACAACACCCAAACCCCCTGTTACCAAAGAAAAAATCTTGCATGTACATTTAAACCAATGTGTTTCTCTCTGTCTGGTGCACCCCATAACACCAAACAATACCACTCACCCTGTTCCTGAAACAATGAATCCCATTCTGCAAGAGTTTGCATATGTGTTTCAATCTCTAGTAGGACTCCCCCCCTCCTGACACATTGACCATTCCATTCACCTCATCCCCGGATCTGCATTACCTAATTCCCCTACATACTGGTTGGCCCCCAAAGAAACATAAGAAATGGAAAGATAATTGACCAACCTCATCAACTCTGGCCACATCCAACCATCATATTCTCCCTGTGCTCCTGCTGCATTTGTCATCGCCAAACGCGATAGTTCATAAATGTGCATGTCACCGATTGTCGAGCCTTGAACAAAGCCACAGTAAAAAATTGTTACACCCTTCCCTATATTGAGGAGTTAATTGACACCCTCCATGGAGCTAAGTGGTTTACTAAATTGTATTTAAGAACTGGCTACCATCAGGATCGAATGAACCCAGATGATGTTTGGAAAACAACTTTCAAGACCAAATTTGGTCTTTTTGAGTGGAAAGTTATGCCCTTCGGCCTCACCAATGACCCAACCACGTTCATGAGGCTCATCAATGACATCTACTTAGATGACATTCTCATATCTATCCATACATGGTGTTATCACTGAAGTTTCATCCGCAAATGGTTACAGGAATCTAGCATCTTCAAACAGCTATGAGTCCACCCATGGACCACAATTACCAAAAAAGCATTTCCAAAAGGTTTAAAACTATACAACCAATTATAAAATCAAGATGCGCTATGACTACACAGGGGTGCACGTGCACATGCGCCATCCAGAAACACAGGAAAAGTGCACATGCCCACGATGCACAACTGTGGACGCTAAAAGCTACCCATACCTGAGAACGGTGCATTTATGAGGTTGGTCGGCCTCCCACCCACTTCTGGTTCAGCTTCCAAGTCAATTTGACATCCAAATCTCGGCTAGATCCAGCTGGGTGGCTGGTCAAAGACCTAAAGGTGCCCTAAACAACCCCTTTTCACACTAAAAGTTGGTTGCACAATACCTCAAAGTGGTGCTATAAAACAAGGCGATGAGTGCACTACATTTTCAAGGAATTCATTTGTAAGGTTATGCTGCTGTTATTCTCTTGGGGAATCCTCTTTTCTCATCAAGAGCATACTAGCACCATTCCATTTGGGCAATCCACATCACCTTTTAAGTGGGTTAGCTTGGGATTATTTCACCATTTCTTTCAAGTTTTCAAGTTGTAAGAAGAGCTTTATCTTGGGGGTTCAAGAGCCCTCCCTTGGAGGAAGAAGGGACCCAAAGTCCCCTTTCTTCTCTGTGTTTTATTTTCACTAATACAATCCTTTCCATTCATGACATGAGTCTTGTTTGTTTCTTTTTCTTATGTCCTTATGCTCAATAGTTTAGTTGTTTTTTCCTTTCCTAGTTTAATTCTTAGCTTAGTCTTTTATGTTTATTTTTCTAACCCTTTCCTTCATTGTTGTCTTGCTTAGCTAACACAACTAAGCTTGTAAGAACCTCTATTTTTCTCATTTAGGTGACAAAAGAGGCGCAGCATATTGGTGACTCCACTAAGGAAAGGTATCAATTTCCTACCCCATTTGGGTTATTCTAGCTCTTCTTTCGGTTTATTTAACCTGCAGGTACCATAACTGGCCCAAGCCGACCTGCAAAACATCCAATTCAAAGCTGAGTTGAGAGATTTCCATCCATAATTTTCTTCATGGCTGTGTGACAATTGTGCGTGGGTTTATTATCCCATAGTCACGCATCGTGCGCACGTGCGCCAAAATTACTGTGTTACTCAGCGCCTTCCGTGCACCTGCGCCCAAAAGTATTTTTCAGTTCACGCATTGGTGCTCAGTGCGCCTCTGTCTACTCTGAGACCCCTGCACCTGTGCAGAAAAATACACATTGTAATCCTTTTTTTAATTTTTGGAAGCCCCCTAGCCTTCTTAAAGATGATTCCATCCATGTTGTAATCTGCACCACACTTAGTTCCCTCTCCATATAAAGGGATTAGTCAAAACACATAGGCACTTAGGGGATTTAAAATCATTATTGCCTCTTTTTCTTTCATTTTTCCACATGGATGGTCTGCTTTGAATAAGAGTATAAGTTGGAATCATTTGTAATCACATAAAACTTACATTGGGACCAGAAATTGGATATCAATCATTGAGTATGCTCTTCTCTCGTGCTTCAAAGCAACCTTGAGAATCAGAAAAAGGTTGTAGGACAATTTCACCTCCCTTAAAAAGACTAAACCTTTAGGAGAGGACAACAACACCCTCGGGACTCCTCTTAGTTTATTTTTCAAATACATCTCAAGATTGTAACGGGCTCATACATGCCGACATGCTACAAATCTAGGATAGTGTTGAAATTTACTTTCTTAGATTAAATCACTAGAGAAGTTTAAATGTTTTGTAACGGGCCCATACATGCCCACATGATCACAATCTTGGACATTTTCAAATCTTTCCTAGATTAAATCACATCAAGGAGTTAAAGGAATAGTAAAGGACCCACATGTCCACATGCTAGTTTCCTAGGGAATTTTGAATTTTGCAAGGCTGTACCAAGGACACATAGTCACTTAGGTAATCAACACTTGTAAGGACCAAGCGAAGTCCACATGCAGCAAGGTGACACCTAAATTATTAAAAATTGGCACACTTATTCACACACAAAGTCACTTATCACTCACATAGTTTTCATCTCGAAACATGGAGGTTGAAGTAAGTTTCCTCCAAAGGGATTCTAAAAACACCCCACCCTTTTCGTGACGAAACTATTCACTCCCACTTAATTTCAACGAGGTTGGCTCACACCCCCAATCTCTCAAACAAACCACATCTAAATTTTTTCTAAAAACTCACTAAGTTTTCCTCCATAGGAGGTGCCAAAAGAAATCTTTTAGTCTAGGTAGGATTTCGGGGATAGGCATCCAAATAACTCCCCGTTATCTGGTTCTTACATTTTCAAAACAATAGAAGTTGTCAAAATAGGGAACTTTAAATCCTCCAAGTGAAGTGTTCCTAACACCATAAGGTAGGGAGATACCCATGAAGGTTTGAAGACCGAGGTTCGGTTTTTCTATGCGTTCCCCCTTGAGGCACCCACCTCTTGGACGAGATCCAGCCCATGACCCATTTCTTAGGCCGAAAACTTAAATGTCGCACTTTGGCTGAGGTACCTAGTGACCAAATTTTAGGACATCTACCCAAGTGGAAATTATGGGCTACAATTGCACCTTGATTGGATTTTGTGTGGCTATTGGGAAATATTGCCAACTCTTTCAGGATATGCACCCTCTACCCCTCATTATAACTGATTACTTCATCTTTCACTAGTCCCTCTTCCAGTGTCTTCAAACCCCATTGTTGAGTACTATTGGAAGGTCCAGTGCTATTTGAGAGGAAGGATGTTACGTCTTTTAAGACATGAGAATTTGTTTTCTTTGTTCCCCCACACAGACAAAATCCACCTATCCACATATATGCTTCTTTATCAAAACACTTTATGTATGATGCACTTATGATTACATTTGATTTAGATATATATCGTGTAAAGTTAAAAAATTGCAACAAAGGCTCTTGTTTATTTATTACTCTCACCACCATTCACACCCACTGACTCATCTAGTCAGACATCATAGGGGACCCACAAAACCCCCATCATTCCAGATGCTTGCTAAATCTCCCTCCTATTCTAGGGGGAGTTCCTAGTCTCACTAACCCACCAGCCCCACCTTCTCACACCCCTGTGAGTGCCACTATCTTGGGATCTGCTTTTATTTGTTCCACCTTACTTGGGTCCAATTCCCAAGGTCCACCGCCCACTCTCTCTCCTTCACATGAAAGCAGGGGGGCAAATTCCTCTCAAGGGGAAAGTACAAACCCACCTAGTCCCCCTCAAGGTTCAGGTTCACAAAACACTCACACCATGGCTGGAACTAATCCTCCACCACCACTCCAGATGCCATATTTGGCCTCTCTCAATATACCAGATCTAAGAAAACTCACAAATGATCCTATATTGCATGACCCCACATGGCCTACAATGCCAACCAAACTACCTTCAGATATCCTCAAGTTTGAAGGAAAGGCAGGAGATGACCCTGCCAACCATGTCATGACTTTCCACTTATGGTTCTCTTCCAATAGAATCATGGATGATTCCATCCGACTACGATTATTTCAACGCACACTCACTGTCCCATCAACCAAGTGGTATGTAGATGAAAAATCAAGGTCCCGTGCGACTTTTGAATCCCTGGCCAAAGCATTTTTTACCTTCTTCCAATTACCAGTCTGTCATGACAATGGTCTTGAACTACTCTCTGATTTTAAACAAACCTCAACCACACATATTGTTAATCACATTCATGAGTGGCGTCGACAGCGTAGTTTGTGCAAAGCAGAAACCACCAAACAACAATGTCTCAATTGGTTTCTCAGATCACTTGTCTCTCTCCTCGATAAAGATGTGGTTTCCACCTTCCCTCAATCAGAAGAAGAAGCCATTAGTAAGGCTCAAAAATACGACATCATCTATTCACAATCAGGATACTTGTATAAAGTACTCTGTGATCTCCCAAGACCCGTGCCATTTGGCCAAGATAAGCTTGGGATGTCTCACTCAGCAAACGGATTGATTGGTACCACCACACACCACAATCCGCCACCCCAACAACCACCAATGTATGGTACACCTCAATATCCGTTGGCATATGCAAGAATCCCTTATTATCCTCCACCCCCTTATCAACAACCATGCCCTATTACCCCTCCTCCACCCATTAGTGGGCCACCGCCGACACCCACAATATGCCCACCTATCCAAAAATTTTCTAGTACTCCCTCTACCTCAACTTATACTCTAAGTACTAGAGAAAGCGTTACACCTTCCTATGTACCTTACGGATCATTACCACAACATACTCCGTACTTTCCATTTTCTGGCCCTCCATAGCCCATGGATCCACCACTAGGACACCCTCATATTGGGGTTAATTTTGTTCAACCCTCTCCCATTCAGCAATATCAAAATTTTGAACAACTGAATACGGAAAATACAACTCATCAGTCGAATAATGCCAAAAAGAAAGGAAAGAATCAGAACAATAACATCCTAGGTCAAGGCGAAAATCACCCCCAACAGAACCAACCTACTAGGGGAAACCAGAGTCAAGGGACTCAGAACCCCCAAGGGGGAAACAACAATAGACGCCAAGGGAAAAATAACAATAACCTTCAAACCAACTTCCCCTCTTCCCTTTGCGGTGAGTTTAGTCATTATACTCATCATTGCCCCCAAATCGTTGATTTTAAATGGATGAAAGACTCAGTGAATGGACCACATCCTCCAACACCGCCTGCCCCTCAGTAGGCCCCACAACAATATGTGCAACAACCACCCCGAGTCGTACTATAGAACCCCATTCCACACCAAGGAGTTTTGAACACCCAACAAGACATGTAGCCTACCCCACCACATTTGGGACAATATCTCAATCCAAGCAATCCCGTAGATCATACTATCCTCCTCACTAGTGAGGAAGAAGTCCTTCTACAAACACATAGTCGTCAATACCATGCACCCATTGAGTCTCCTCCCATTCCCCCAGAAACAATCTTAGCACCAACGGGACCCCCCTTGATGATCCCTTTCCCTAACATGGAAACCCCTCTTTGCATCCCTCGCATCCCATTACGTAGGAATGCCCACAACCTACAGGCTGGGGTGGCTCATAATTACAGTTTGGTTGATGACTTGGCACAGTCCCCAGCTGCCATGTCAGTCTTAGAAGTACTTGAAACTTGTCCCACTTAGCGGAAGTCATTACTTTCTACCTTCGGGGCGAGCGACCCTGTAGATACTCAACTCATCACATTTGATCTCGACAGTGGAGAACCTCGCCTCCCCGCTCTCATCACTTTTCAAATCCTCATTACAATTCGGAACATTACAGTTCATCGGTGTATCATCGATGAAGGTTCTTCCACATGCATCATGTCCAAGTCTGTGTGGAAGAAACTTTGTTCCCGCGAACTTATACCATCTTCCATTACCTTAAGATCTTATGACGGATGACCATCTTCTCCCGAACGACTCTTCCAAAATGTCCCTGTAGAACTTGGGAGAAAGACCATTCTCATTGATGTTGAAGTTATCGATGCCCCACTCGATTACAATATATTGTTGGATCGTAGCTACATGTACGCTATGAAGGCAGTTTCCTCTTCCATCTTTTGAACCATGATTGTTCCCCCATAATGGGAAGATCATTACCATTGATCAAGTTTCACATTATGAGCCTAACTCTTCTGCCAACATCGATAACATTCTCCCTTTCGTCCACACTAATCCTGAGGCATACCCACTCATCGAGATGGGGCCTGGAATTTTCAAACACCCATCCTTGTTAGGAACTTACCATGGTGCACCATTGATCATTCATCCTTCCAATCAGGTATGTGTCGTCTCATCCAAAGGAACTTACATTAAGGATACTCTTCCTCCCAGTGAGGCTTCTCTTATATCTGACGTTCCACTAGTCACAGAGCTCCTCCCTCAAGAATCTTGTTAAGCCCTAATATTGGCTCATTAACCCTTAATTGGGGCATATTAGATTAGTAATTTTATTTTATTTATGTCAGCTTTAGGCCATTAGTTGTAATTATACCTCCTAGTCTCCTATATATACCAAGGAGACAT
>JASDQU010239042.1:8395-24035 GCA_032191745.1 Picea mariana
AAATGACAAAAATGGTGGGAGCGGACGATGGCTCTGCAAACCCCCTTTGGTGGCTAACCATAACCCATGAATATCAACTTGCTAAGTTATCCCATCAATCACCCCAACAATGGTCAAGTGGATTAGTGTAAGATCCAAGCAGTCATTAGAAATGAAAGGAACCTAATGCATGTATAAGAAGGTTATAACGATCAAATATGACACATACCATGATACCTCAGACCAATTACCTCATGGAGCAAGAGTCCTCTCTGATGCAAGCCCAGGCTAGTGGTGATGGAAACTGCTACTGCTGACAGGACAAATCTGACGAAGAAGAAGAAAGATGGGCCCTCTAGGGCCATGCTCAAGTCAATCCCGCTCTCGGTACTCCATGTCTAGGACCCGTGGGCCTCGAGACATGATTTCTCTAGCTATCCCTAGATATCGGGGATAACAGGTTACATCATGCTCATTTTATTTCCTATTTATAATAAAGGAGAATCATTTGTATAAGCATCTCATCTTGTCTTGTGCATTGCATATATTGTAAAATGAGGTTTCCCCTTCAAAGTGGATTATTCATTGACTATTTTTTGAAGTTTGGTTCATAACAATCTTCCATGTGTTATTTGGGGCAATGGAAGAGAGTTCCTTTGTTGTTGAACACTGAATGAGACTAGTGTAATGCTCTATGGTGAATAGATTAGTTGAGCACGAGAGTAGATGGGTTAGATTAAAGAGAGAGAAGCTTGTATCTGAGTTGGATTCTTACGATGGGGTGGAAAATTACTCTCACATAGTTAGTTTCTTGAACCACGTGCTGTTAAAAAATAAGTCTCATTTCATTGTCTATGAATATGCAAAATTATTGTTAATCTTTTTATTATTGAAAGTTATGTATTATGCATGCTACATATAAATATTTCTGATTCTATTCACGGGCATTTAGTTGTCATGGCATTTTGAGAATCCATGATAGTTTATTTTGCTGCACTTTTGTAATTTGCACTATGCATGCATTTCTTTTTGTTTTGGTCCTTTTGGGGAGTTCCTCTTTGCTGATATTTTGAGGCAAATCGCCTGAGGGATGGAATTTGAAATCCATGTTCGTGACTAACCATCACGAGGTTGGGAGTGATGGGTGGGGATGCCACAACTAAAGTCATCAAACTCTTTCAGGGTTACCTCCACCAATGTTTGAGAGTGTGGTTCTCTAAGGTTGAGGGAGATAAGACATCAATGACCACCCATAACTAGCATGTAATTTTTGGGGGTTTTCATTAGAGAGGCAATCAACAATAATCAACAAACAATCAACGAGATCATGATCATGAGGCTAGATTGAAGCCATGATTTATAATCTAGGACTAAATCGAAGTTGTGTCACAACAACCATGCCTTAGTTGATTATGTGCTGCAAACTTTGAACCCACCCTTGATTGAATTGAAGGGCTTGTATGCATACACATTTCATATATTGCATGTGTATATACGTATATGCATGTAGAGATTGCATGTATATGGGCACAATGCATATTTAACCATATTATTTTTATTTTTTGGAAGGTATAACATTGACTAGAGGAATAATATTTTAGAAGACGACATGCAACCATGCTTGTCAAGGACAACAACTAGCAATGAGGGTTCCAAGAGTTGAACCATGACAAGTATGATCAAGGAGGGAGGCACAAGTAACCGTGGCACTGGTTGAGAGGGTGGAGGAGCACAAGACCTTCTCGACCATTTTCACCGAACATTGATTTCTTTAATGAAGTGGCACAATTACAAGCCCATTCTATTATTATTATTATTGACTAACATTAATCACAAAAAGATTTACACCTTGGTGAGATTTTTGAAATTTGATTTTTTGTTTTGTTTTTAATGTTATGATAATTTAAAAAATGACTTTTTAAATATAAGAATCACATAGATATCTCCACCCACATCAAATAAGGGAATAGAATAATTAGCCAAAGATGCGAACCTTTCATTACAATATTTTTTTTTTCAAATGAAATTGCAAATCTTAAGAGTTGAGATTGCATAATTCCAATATCATAAGAGCTTTCAAAGCTGATAAAGTGAAATATTTTAATAGATTTGAAAATAATTCCCAACAAAATTTAGATTCTCCATAAAACATCTCATCCATTTGAAATTATTTTCAGCAAAAACTAAAATATTCATAAAACACCTATCTTAGCCTTCATAAAACACCTAGCTTAGTTTTTGTGGGTGCAAAAATAGTGTTTTTCAGTTTATTCCCAAAAGTTTCAAAGTTTTCACAGGAAGTTTCAAAATGATGTTAGAACGTGCAGTAGGGGAGACCTTCTGATATTTAGTTTACACAAAGGAATAGAAACAAGATTGAATTCAGGTAAAAGTTGTTTTACCAGAGTTGCCTTGTAGCAGCACTGCTACCACACATTACCAAGAGCTAGTTCAAACTACCTGTGGAGAACAATAACCACCTTATCCTGATTAATGTCCGTTCGTCCTAAAAGATATATAGGTAGAATTATCTTTTCCTTTGGGATGGATGGAATTTGAAAATTATTTTACCGGAGTTGCCTTATAGCAGCGTAGCAGCACTGCTGCCACACACTATACATGACCAAGTGCTAGTTCAAAGTACCCATGGAGAACAATAACCACCTTATCCTGATTAATCTATGCTCGTCCTCAAAAATATATAGGTAAAATTATCTTCTCCTTTGGGATGGATGCAATCCGAAAATTGTCCACACGATCCTCTATTCTATACCAAATTCTTTCATATATTGCAGGTTGCAATTCTTGTTTGATAGCTTCATAGATTTCAACAATGGCTTACGTAGTTTATCCTCATTTCATGAATACTGCATCAGCCTCGTCGTTGCAGCAGAGGAAAGGAGGGGGAATGAATATTAAGACGTCCCATTTGAATTCATTGGGCTCCAAATTATACTTCCCCAGCTTTTTAAATCCTGTTACTGTTCGGCTTCGTTATATAAAATCAATCAGGAAAGCGTACCCGAGTACCAAGTGCAGTTGTATTACCACCACCACCACCACAGTGAGAATTGCCAGCGATCAACTCTATGTTGGGGACAGCAGCGTTCTCTGCAACATTCCCCATAATGTGATATCCACTAAATCTTCTTCCGCACCTCTGGATGGAGGTCTGTTCTTAGGGGCTTCGTTTTCACAGAGTGCTAGTAGGCACACAGTTTCCCTGGGAACTCTTCAGTAAGTAAATAGCATAGACTCATCTTAATCATGGATCTATTAACACCTAAAGATATAAAAACAAACCGTGTGTATAAATCACAGATATCATACAAGTTATATATCTATATCAACCTTTTTGAAAGGCTTATACATGAAGCATATCCACAAAGATCTCCCTCCACCAAAGGTTGTAGAGCACTTGCCTTCTCTCAATGCAATTAGCATTCACCAATCTAATCCCTGGCTGTAGAGCACCTGGTTTCTCTTAATACAATTAACCTTTACAAATCTAAACCCAGGTTTGATCTCCACCTTAATGTTAAGCTCGACCTTGTATATCTCAAGTTCGATATGAACCCTTCAAACACATCTAAATCATCTCTGATATGCACCTCAAGTTGTGAAGCTCAAGGTTGTATATATCAGAGTTATTATATAATTTGTGATGTGTCATTTGTGTAATATGCATCCTCAAGCTTCAAATCCAACTGAATCCATGTTTAGAGATTGTGTATATCAGAGTTATGATATTTTTGGCATGTCATTTGCATAATATGTATCCTCTAGCTTTAAATCCAACCAAACCCATGTCTCATTTGCACTGTTGAGGGTGTAAAACTTTAGATTGCATATCTCTAGTTATTTGATATGTGAACTTTATACATGCATTCTCAAGCTTCAAACTCATCTAAACCTATCTCTGATATTCATGTTGACGATATGCAATTCTGGTTGTATGATATGCCATTTGTGTGCACTGTAAACATGCATCCTCAACAGTCGAACCCATCTAAACCATTAATATGCACCTTGAGGTTGTGAAGCTTGGAATTTCATATCTTGAATTCTAATATTTAAGACGTTATGGAGTCCAGATATGAATTGTGATCCTGAAGCTTCAAACACATCTAAACTCATACCTGATACACACCTTGAGCTTTTGACTGGCGAGGCATTTGTATGACCTTTTTTGTGTGAAGTCCAGATACGCATTGTCAAGCTTCACAACTTCAAAGTGCATTTCTGAGCACATCCAATGCACTGTTATACACATGGTGCACACACACTGAAAGTTATGGACCACCTCCACTCCCATAGAGTTTTAAAATGCACCTGGCTTCTCTTGCTGCAATAAGTATTCACTTCTATCGTCATTTTGCTACATATGATCTATTGTATAGTTTGTAGTTCTGAAATTTTGATAAAATTCTGGCACGTAGGAATGTCCGGTTCCTGTCGTGTTTTCGTTTCAAGATATGGTGGATGTCTCAGAAAATGGGCTACTCTGGGAAAGAGATTCCTCCGGAGACCCAATTCTTGTTGTTGGAGAGTGCCCCTTTTCTCGGTGGGTCCAGTGCCGCTGACATGGTTTACACCGTTGTCTTGCCTCTTTTGGAGGGATCATTCAGAGCATGTTTGCAAGGAAATGCAAAGGACGAGTTGGAGCTCTGCTTGGACAGTGGTATGTAATTGCTGTCGAAAAGTAGAAAGAACATTTAAATCTTTATCATTTAGAATAAGTTCAGGTCAGCTGTGCTTCCATAATGACACTTTGGTCTGCTTTGCGTGGATCTTGTTGTAGTTTATGCTTCCCTCCTTAGAATCAACAATTATCCTTTCCATGTCATTTTATCCCGGGATTCCGTTATTTAGTTGTTAAAGAAAATGCGCCTCTGAAATTTTGTGCATTCATATGTAAGCATTCTAGTAAAACTTTTCAATTTGATACCTTCTCCGATAACAACTTACTGACTGAGTTTGAATAGTCGTTCTGAATTATTCCAAAAGACCCCCAAATTTAATTTCAAGATGGGTGACTCTGGTCTTAGATTGTCCTTCCATTGTTTAGCAGACCATCCACCCATTTTTCATTAGTCAGATTTGCTGTAACAGTGGCCAGTGTTGATAATATTTTCATGCTATAGTGGGCAGGGGCTACATTGCTCTTTTATCGATTTTTAATAGTGCATTAATGCTTGAAAGTTCATCATGTAGGTGACTCTGCTGTTATAGGATCCTCCTTCACACATTCAGTCTTTATTAAGGCTGGAACAGATCCATTCGGTGTCATCACAGATGCTGTCCGGTAAGCTTTACGTTAATGCAAGTTTTAAGACAGTAACCATAAATATAGGTCATGGTAATTTGCAAGAAGTGTCAGCAAATGCACTAGAAACTTTTTACTTAAATGAAAAAGAATGCATGATCTCTTAATTGGTAAATGTTCACAATGAGAAATGCCTGTAGAAACTGCACAATTTCAAAAGATTCCATTGAGTGAGGAAATGGCTAGCATTTTATTGTTTGTAAAAAATATAACTATTGGTATCACGTTCTCTGGGTTTTATACTGCAGGGCTATGGAGGTTCATTTGAAGACATTTTGTCACAGAGATAAGAAGAAGGTGACTAAGTAGAATCAATCACTTGTATCCGTATAAGCATCTACTGATTCTTTTGGGAATGTCATCCTTGTGATATGTTGATTTGACAGATGCCAGGAATCCTTGATTGGTTTGGATGGTGTACATGGGATGCCTTCTACCAAGATGTTTCCGCAGAGGGTGTAGAAAAAGGCATGAAGAGGTAAATACTCTCGAACCTTTTGTTGAAGCAATGCCTATCTTCAAAATCCTTATGATATTTTGCAACTTATTTTTAACCCTCCATTATCACGCTCTTCTTGCTGGTATGGAACCATTGTGGTAACTTACGGGGAGGCTTGATAAACAGCAATATGCTGTTTGTAGACAAGTCTGTATCCAGATTCCAAACTATGATGTCTTTTTTTTTCATTTTATAACCAATCTTTCCTCTTTTTTTTCTAATGTTGATTGCTCTGTCTGCCTGCAAGTTCTAGTATGCAAATTTCTATCACAGTATTCAATTGTTCATGTTGGCTGCAATTCAGCATGTTTTCGGGGGCTAGTGGGTATGGTATAAATGCTTTCAAGGGATTTTAGATGCTGTACACCGTGGGAAGTGGAGAAAGGTTCTAACACCTGATTATATACTTCAGCCTTTCAGATGGAGGCACACCGCCAGGATTTGTGATCATTGACGATGGTTGGCAATCCGTTGAATACCCAGAAAAAGTCACTAATAAAATGTAAGAGAACTTTAGAAGCTCAAATTTTGGAACAGTGCTGATAACGTTCTTTTAGCCAACTCTGAATGGATGAATAAAAACATAATACTGTGTATTTTCTTATGCTATTCAGGGTCCTTGGCCGCTTAAATCACATAAAAGAGAATGATAAATTTCAGATAGATGTGGAAGAAGGCAAAAGGCCACAAGATCCAGCCAAGGGCATTCAACATATAGTTCAAATAGCCAAAGAAAAGTACAGTTTGAAGTAAGTCATAGACTCTTATGGAAAATTCTGTTAGAACAAATTGTCAGAGTTCAAAATATTCAACTGAAACAAAACAAGAATGGTAATTCTGAAGCTGGAAAGTACACTTGTCTTAGCAGGTATGTGTATGTATGGCACGCAATTACAGGCTACTGGGGAGGAGTTAAGCCAGGAATAGCTGAAATGAATCACTACAATTCTACATTGAAGTACCCTGCATTTACACCTGATTCTTTGGCCTATATGCCAGAAATAGATAGTCTTTCTGTTCAAGGACTTGGGCTGGTGAATCCGAAGAGCGTGTTCCAGTTCTATGATGATTTACACAGCTACCTGGCTGCATCTGGAGTTGATGGTGTTAAAGTGGATGTTCAGAATGTTCTTGAGACTTTTGGCAGTGGTTTTGGAGGTAGAGTGGCACTAACTAGTGAGTATCAGCAGGCATTGGATGCCTCTATTGCTCGGAATTTCCCTGATAATGGATGCATAGCATGCATGAGTCATGGCACAGATGCTCTTTATTTGTAAGGAGTCTGGTCTTTCTGTCTTTGTTTATCGGCCAAAAGATTTGTTATTTCATTTGATAAATTAAATATACTTCTCCTTGGATTTTTCTCAGACATGACCTTATCTTTTTAATTACTTGCAGTTCAAAGCAAACAGCAGTTGTAAGAGCTTCAGATGATTTCTACCCAAGAGATCCGTTGTCTCACGTAATTCACATTGCCTCGGTGTCATACAACAGCATCTTTCTTGGGGAGTTCATGCAACCTGATTGGGACATGTTCCATGTAACTAACTTCATTATTGACTTGATCAATTTGGAATCAATGCCCTCTTTTTGTATATTTCCAATTAGCTCGTTCTTTGCAACTAATAACAATGTTTTCAGAGTCTTCATCCAGCTGCAGAATACCATGCTGCTGCCAGGGCTATTGGTGGCTGCCCTATTTATGTCAGGTATAGATAATTTCAGAACTTCCACTTTCAGACTTCTGCGAGGAATATCGTTGTGTGAGCCTTGAGGGTTCTTCCAGAATCATCATATCTGTTTCTGAATCGACGTTGGACCAGACTAATGTAGTCCATCATCAAGATCAATCATTCTTGATGATGGACTACATTAGTCTGGTCCAAAACGCCGATTCAGAAACAGATGCAATGATTCCAGAAGAACAATCGATCTTGATGATGGACTACATTAGTCTGGTCTGAAACATCGATTCAGAAACAGATGCAATGATTCTGGAAGAACCCTCAAACAATTTTGGAATTGTTATTTCAAGAGAATTTTCAATTTTCCGCAAAAATGTTGAGCCTAGACAATTTATTTTGTGAGGTTGCAATGGTTTTGTTGAGTCGTTCCCGAGTCCAAGTCATGTGACTATTCCAAGGAAATTGCAATAATCATCTGGTGGTGGATTTGCATAGCTGCCAGTTGGTTGCATTAAAGTAACCTCAGATAACACACACCAACTGAATTTCCTAGTGCACTATTACTAAAATTACCTCGGGCTATTAGTCATGGGAGTTTTAGCCATGGAACTAGGTTGAATAGGCAAATGCAAAAATCTAAATTATCTTTGTTGGTCGTGCAGTGACAAACCTGGTGAACACAACTTTGAATTGTTGAGAAAGCTTGTTCTCCCGGATGGTTCTATATTGCGGGCACTCTTGCCAGGTCGGCCTACTTGGGACTGCTTGTTCGTTGACCCCAATCGTGATGGGAAGAGGTATATGGCTCATTTCTGCAGAGGGAAACATAATTTTATCATCCCTTTCTTCAAAGCTGAATGGAATAAGGAAAGTCGATTTAGCAGCTTTAATGGCAATCTGTTTCTGGCAACTTGTTTGTTGCAGTCTATTGAAGATATGGAACATGAACAAATATACAGGAGTTCTGGGAGTATTCAATTGCCAGGGAGCTGCCTGGAGCCAAGAAGATAAGATAAATAAGCGTCATGATGAAAATCCGAAAAGGATTTCAGGAAGCATTCATCCACAAAATGTGCATTTATTAGCAGAGGCAGCAGTAGGTGATTGGGATGGCTCATGTGCAGTTTATTCTCATAAAGGTATGGTCATATTTCTTCCACTGTTTTTTTTAATATCATGCCTAAGTATACAAATATTAACTGTTGTTTAGTTTTTTGGTTCACTGGTTTTCAGGTAGACTCGTGCTTCTGCAAAAGAGTGCAGCTATTTCTGTCACCCTTGGAGTATTGGAGTATGAGCTTTACATTATCACACCAATAAAGGTTAGAGAACCTTTATCTATTTTCTCTAAATTTCAATGGAAAGTAAGATTCCCAAGTTTCGGGCAAGTGATGTAGAGCCATTTCTATTACAACCTTAGGAGATGGTTCAGCCCCTGATGATGGTTGAAGAGATCAACCAAAACGTGTAGGAACGGAAACAATGTGTGCAGTTAACCCAGGAATCATGCACAATATGCTGATAAACTACGAAAATCCACACTCTATGATGCCTCTATAAACTGCATTGTGAAGAAGTTTGCAGCAGAAAATAAAACAAAATCACATTAGACAACACACAGAGAACAGAGTATCTCTTGGAAGGATAACCTTCCTCAGTTTTTGTATTTTTTAATTAACCATGATATGACTGTACAAAGTCTTATCCACCTTTACAGTATGTACAAAATATATATTTGTACATTTACATGACAGTTAAAGAACAATTCTTGGATTCAAAAGGGATAACAGAAGTGATGATGCAACGACTTTCAGCTATTACATGACCTTCCACATCCCACAACTGCAGCCTTCCACTACCACATAAGCAAGCTCCAATGTCCGTAGCTGCAAGCTTGTCCTTTGAGGGTGCGCCACAATCTGCAAGGCTCAGTTATGGCACCTTACAAACTTCCATTTGAACCATCAGTTAAGCTCTCACTTGCAATATTTGGAAAACCCCATTGCAGAACTTGCAACTCACAAGCACCTGTCGTAGACCTGCAACCTTGTTTCCTTGCAGAACTATTAACTCAGACCAACCAACTGTAACCTTAGCACTGCAACACAGGAAATTCTAAGACTGCAACTTTGTAAATATTCTAACTGCACAATTTACATGGACTGGGTTCTGATGGTAGTTCTTGCCAATCTATAATGGATACTACCAGATCAGCTTTAGTATAATAGAAACCCTCTCTAAAGAATATAGTGCCCTTCAAGAGAAATTTCACCTTCAATAGAAGGATATACTATCCTGTTAAACAGAAGAGGATGATGTTGAAGGTAAGATCTTTGAGGACATTACTGCCTCAGTGCCTGTATGAAAGGACCAACCCAACTCTTTTAACTAACAAAGGATTCATTGTTTAGGACCTGACCTAAGATCAAGACCTTTCTATTGGTCGAAAGGGCAGGATCTTACTGTCTTCACTACACTTGTTACGATAAGGTATATAACCAACCCTTCTAACTCACATAAGTAAATAGTACTGTTACGGTTTACCTATCTTGAAATTTCACGTCAAGCTAACTACATCCATTTCCATTTTATATGTTGAGTGATCATAATGTTGTATTTTTTTGCAGAATCTGGCAACAAATGTGTCATTTGCTCCACTAGGTTTGATTGACATGTTCAATGCTGGAGGGGCTATTAAGACATTAGTCTATGATATAAGAGAAGAAGAAGCAGGACTAGCAACTCCAACGGTGAATATAAGAGTCCATGGTTGTGGTAGATTTGGTGCCTATTCTTCAAAAAGGCCTACAAGATGCTTGCTGGGGTCTTCAGTCACAGACTTCTCCTTCGATTCTTCCCTTGGCCTTCTGACTGTCATGTTGCCAAAACCTATTGAAAGCCAGATTTGGAATCTCACCATACAACTTTGAGTAGAATTAAGAACAAAGCCTTCCGGTAATTTACCAATCTCTGCTTGAAAACATAGAAAAGGAACTGCACTTTCATCGAGGGTCAGTTTTTGTTGGATTGTTTCATTACTATTTTTTTGGCTATGTTGGCTTATCAAATGTATAACACAAATTTACTATTGTGCACAGGATTCCATTGAAGGGATTGGCAAGCATAAAATTGGTCGTGTCATGTAATGTACTTGCATAGTTGAGATAAGCAAACGTGAGAAGGTGGTAGAAATGAATTTGAGACCTGGACGGCAGACAAGGGTGCTCTATGAAGTATTAGATGCATCAAAAGGTTTGCCTATCCTGAAGTTGGATGTGGGGGAAATTCCCTGCGTTGATGTGATAGCATGTTCCATCACTCAAATACTAGCATTGCATAGAAGAGCCAATGTGTTCTATGCATCCCTTTCTTGTGACACCTTCTTGCATGATTACTTAAAAAACGAAGTGGCATATCTCTTATTGAAGGTTTCCTTTCACATTAATATGACTATCTAATTTCCCTTTTCAAAACCATGAAGATATGGTGGAGAACGGCATTGGTATATTACATAATGATATTATTGTAACAACCACTGCATGTATGATTGTGTAATATTCTTTTATTAGAAATACATAATGTTACACTTGTAAGGCCTTTCAAGCCATCTATCTTCATTTTGAAGTTGAATAATTTACCTATTGATTGGCACTATTAGCTGATTATAAGAGTATGGAGAATCCAGCAATATTAGTTTAGTTTTGATAATCACCAATGACCATACTAGATCTAAACAATAGCCGATTTGGTTATTGGCTATTGCAACATTCTTCGTGTGGCTGGCTAAGATGAAACTTGAAATATGTGTCCAATGAAATCTTTACTTTGCTGTTAAACTACAAAGATCATGTCTCAGCTAGCTCTTCTTCAATGAACAAGAATGGAAAAATATCAATGTTTAACCTGCACATGGACAATAAAACAATAGCAGGGATTTTCAAAATAAGACTAGGCCAGTTGATCTCAAAGACCAACTACCAACAACATGGGGGGGATGGGGTGGCGTGGTAAAAGAAGTACATTACAATTGTCATGTACTATCTATAAATTGCAAATGGAACTTTATCCATAACAATCTGCAGGTATTCTTGTCAACCTAAGGAAGAAACATGTAAAACCCAAACCAAACAAAAGAGGTAGGAAGACTATGTTCCGAGTCCCGACTTAGGAGGCCAACTAACCCTAGAGGGGTGGAAGATGGACGAGGGACAACCCCGAGGGAAGCAAGCCAACTCCATACCAAAGAAGCTATGATGACTAGTCTAGGTAGATGGAGTTGCCACCTGGTTTCTGGTCAAAATAGGGAAAACTAGGAGTGAAAGATGGACAAGGTTCACCAAGTAAATTAGGGCTTAATTTTATTAGTGATCCTATGGCTGTTTTGGGACTGATTTTATCTTATTTATCAGGTGTGTAAAAACACTAAATAGAGCTGATACAAAGCAAATGAAAGTGTTGAACAGCCCAAGGGGTTAGCTCAACAGATTGTTGCAAATATTGCTGGGCATTTGGCTAGTTCTGTGCCAGCAAGTGCTCGGTTTGAGTCCTTTTGGACGAGGCAGACTAGTGTATGCCAATGGATTTACTAGGAATGCCATCCACAAATATGGGGATGTAGAAATTTCTGAATTGTAGAGTTTTAATGCAAAACATAAATTTCACCCCTTAACAAGAGGTTTCCCATATCTTAACCCAATGAATTTTCAGCCTTAGGGATATTATGAAATATGAACAAAACAACATCAGCAGCAGGCTATATTTCAATTCTTAACAACCCCAAATCCACTATGAAATTAAAGAGAGAAGATACCAATGTGTTCCAATAAGTTTCATCCCTCTAGGGCAATTTGTTGGATCATGTTGTCATTGATGCCAAAGGATTGATGTCAAAGGAACAATGTCTTGTCATAGTATATTGATGTAGTGATTGATGGATCATGTATTGTCCTTGATATAAATGGGTTGATGTCAAGTGGAGTCATAGTCATATGATGTGATGAAGATGGATTGATATGGTTTCATTGATATATGATGCATAGATGAAGATGGATCAATGTGTTGTCATTGACATATGATGCATAGTTGGATTGATGTAAAAGATGATTGTCTTATCATGGTTAATAAATAGTACAAATGGATGAACTCCAAAGTGGTCCCCTTATGGTGAAAGCCCTTACGGGAAGATGCTTTGTGGTTGAGTTATCCTAGAAGTATGGTTAGAGAACCCATGCTTAATTATGGAATAATGAGATGAAGATAAGTGAATTTGTCAGTGAAACTATCCTAGATGGATAGTTTTTGTCATGCCATTTCCGGTGGTATGTGGAACGTCACATAAATCCTCAGGGTTTGAGAGTTATGGCCTTACGAAGTTGGAGGACTCTCATAGGATGGCTAGAAGCCCCAAAAGGTCAAAGAAGTCAAAGTGCTTACAAAGAAGAAATTATTTAAATAATAAAGTGAAGTGATAAAGTCAAGAGGATTACTTAAATAATAAAGTAAATGGAGAACTTTCTATTTATGGAAAGTGGTTATAAGAGGGTTAACCCTAAAATGAGGAAAGTGGGTTAAGTGGTCAAGTGGCTATTGGATATATGGACAAGTGGAAAATTGGACAAAGTTGAACATAAGTGACTATGTGGACAAAGTGGCTATGTGGACAAAGTGGTCTAGAAGATGCTTCTAAGGAAGCTACTTGGAGAGTATAAACAAGAGGCAAGGGTCTCTTGTAGAGATATCTCTTGAGCAAATATCGAAGATCTATTCTGAGAGAGAGATTGACTGGAGGATCTAATGGACACATCAAAGTTTCTGTAAGTCTGAGATCTTGACGGAGAAAGTTTTGGAAGTTCAGAAACCTAGTTTTTGAAGGAGTACGCGAGCAGCTGTGGGTCAGAGAGCGTACATACGCAGGCTGTAGTGAGCCATAGCGCGTACACACGCGGGCTGAAGGAGGAAAGAGCGCGTACAGTTGGAAGAAAGTCATGAAGAATTGAGTGTGAGATGTGCCAGGTTCTTGAAGGCTGAAGCAAGTTCCATATCTGCATTCTATGGGCTCAGATATGCCATAGAAACTCTGGTATGGTTACATAGTTGTCTTGATGGATACTCTTGCTTATTGTATGGTGAATGCTTAAGGCATTCTTGGTATGGTTGTTGTGATATAGTTATGTTGGTTGATTGATAGAGTGAGAAACACTCTTATGGTTCAGTACCGATATGATTGCCATAGTATACTAGTTGCTTATACATGATTAAGTAGCATTCATATTATATGGTTGAGGAGCATGAGTGTAAGTTGTTGGAGAGAATGGATGTGTTGAGATTGGTTATGGTATAGATTGGACAGTGAAAGACAGAAGTGAATATGACTGAAGGTTGCAGAGGATCTGATTTTTTCATGGAAATAAAACCCTAATTGTTCAGAAGGAATACGCAGGCTGTAGTACAGACAGGCCACGTACATACACGAGCTGTACTACTGATAGGGCGCGTACATACGCATGCTGCACTACTGACAGGTAGCGTACCTGTTTATAGATTGGTATCTGTTGAGGATTGATTCCTCTTCTCAGTTGGTGCTGAGTTGTGTAAGTTGAGTCTTGCATTGTAGAGATGGTGCTCTTGTAGAGTTGTACTCTATTCATTTGTTGCTGATGACCCAAGGATTGTAGTCCGTAATAAAAACGAAATTGTACATACATCTTGTGTTCTTTGTGTTCCTTATGGTGATGACTTATTGATGATATATGTTGCTGATATATGTTCACATTGAACTCGTTATAAATGACAGTAATAAGTAATGAGTAAATGGTGCTGGTTGACTAAGGAGTTTTATGAAGGGAAGTTGAAAAAGAGCCCTACACTGATTCACCCCCCCCTCTTAGTGTGGTCGGTGTGTCCAACAACCATGCATATAACGGATCTGAAAACACTTATGACAGCTGTAAAAACAACAGTAAATCTGCCCTTGTATTCTTCAATTATAATGTTAAATCACTTAACATATTCACCCTTAACTTATGTCAAATTAACAAGACATATACTTTTGTTGAGCTTTCTGGATTAAACTGTGTCTAATGTTTTGAAATGCCCAACGTTTCGAGTGGACACTCCACCCATCATCAGGGACAACTAAAGCCAAAGAATGACAAAGAGTGCAGGGAAGAGAATAAAGTAGCCGTTGGAAAGATGAACGGAAGTAAGGATGAAGTCAAAGTGGAGGGGGGGATTAATTAATGATGTTGTATCCATTGAGGTAAGAAGTAAGAGAGGAAAAATATTAAACGGTTAAGAAAGGAAGAATTTGTTAATATTATGGTAGATGCGGGAGGTATTTACCTCCACATGTGAACCTGACGAGAATAGGAGACTCCGGAAAGTAAGAGAAAACCCTAATGAGTTGGCTAATAACCCTAGAAGTCTTGTCGGCTCAAGAAGATAATTTATATTAGGTTATTAGCCTCCAAGAGAAGAAGTCGGCTAGAAATAATAATAATATACTGAACAGACACATACCCAGAAGGAGAAGTCGGCCACAACAAATCTGGTAGAATCACTATAAATATAGGGCGCTAGTTCTCATTTGACAGCATCTCAGAATTACAGACAGCAAGTGGTGCGCATTGTAGTTCCCAGTTTGGTGCGCACGTGTGGAGGAGAGCTGCAGGTGCAGCTGCTGCAGGTGCAGCTGCTGCAGCTAGCAGTTTCAGTGTTGGCTTGGACTATCTCTTGGCTAGGGTTTGGACTATCTGATCAGCTCTTTGTGATGCGCTATCCTTGGGGAAAGGTCTGCTACCCTTTGTTTGGCTATCTAGTCTAGGGTTTGCTTCCGAAGTAATTCTCAGTCAAGGTTAAGGTGCTCGGAGGGTGGCTTCGGCCTATGGTTGGGTGACGAGGGTATCATCAATGGTAAAACGAGCACACCATCTTCTATATTCTAACAGGTTATGGGCCCACACCCCTTCAGTCAGCCTAAAACACTGGAAGGAAACATAACTGCTAGATATTGAGCTCGTTGAGGAATTTCCGCTAGGGTTACTAGCAGAGGCAGCTTCCAAGACACTGCAACTAGGGTTACTAGCAGGTGCAGTTGCAGAAACCCTAAACCTCTTGTTGAGGCACCTTAAGTGAATGGATTGACCTAATCTC
>JASDQU010239043.1:0-16478 GCA_032191745.1 Picea mariana
CCAACAGAACCACAGAAGCTGGCTACTTGAAAGTTACTGGAAAGGACAAGGAGGTTTTCAAAGCTCACACTGATCGACTGATTGGAATGAAGAAAACTTTGGTATTCTACAGAGGGAGAGCTCCCAAAGGAGAGAAGACTAACTGGGTCATGCATGAATATCATTTGGAAGGCCATTTTTCGTATCATCAGCTTTCCAAAAATTGCAAGGATGAGTAGGTTGTGTGTCGCATCAATCATAAAAATTCAGGGGGAAAGAAGATAACGCCAGGCTTAATAAACATGAACTTCTACAGTGATGAATGCCTGGGGTCTCACTCATTGCCTGCACTTTTGGAATCCCCAACTTATACTACCAGAGTAGTGCATAACAAAGAAACGGAACTCTCAGACATGGCCAACATTCATCTTTGCAAAAACAATAACATCTTACCAAATGACCCTCAATTCAATCTGAATATGAGGACAGCCAATCCAATGTCTTGTATTTTTTTCTCAAATGTCATCCAATGGGAGTTTCTCAGGTGTCCCTTCACAGATGGGGTTGCCATCAAATCCCATCTTCATGGCCCTTGCTGAACAGTATTCAATAAGTGAATTGAACCTGAAGCAGTGCAAAATGGAGCCCTCTTCATCTGGAGCTAATAATGATAATAGTCTCAAAATTTCCCATGAAGAGAAATGGAATATGGGTCGAACTCGACATGACCAGTAGCAGCAAAACCCTTCTACTTTCTTTTCCATCCGCAGACATGTCTTAAATGCTCTTCTTGGAATGGTTTCTGCACCAGATGGACAAATTGTCATGACAATTGCCAGGGAAGTAAATGCAATTTCTGTTTTGATCCAAAAATATGCAAATCTGTTATTAAATTGCTATGTTTCCTTTCAGAGGGGGGTTCTCAGGAGGTCTCAAGATTTCTATTAAACAAAAATAAGTTGCATCTTTTCGTAAGTTTTCTTGAAGAGATTCGACCAGGTGACCTCAAGCTTCCCAACACTGGCTCCCAGCTTCTGAAATGCATCGGGAAGGTTAATAAAATTGATGAAAATGCTGGTCTTTATGATGATGAGGAGGAGGTTAAGAAGTCCAGGCACAAATGCACCACTTGCAATAAGTTTTTTTTTCCATCAGGCTCTGGGAGGCCACAGGGCTAGCCACAGTAAGGTGAAGGGCTGTTTTACACAGATAGAGGATGAGAATGAGAGCCTAGAAGAATAGATTACTGATAAGGAGTTCAATATTGGATTGGACTCTCAGCTGCCTAGCAATTTCCACAAGCCTCTTCCAAAGGAGAGAACTAAGGATTCTTGTGCCAAAGCCAGAGATGAAATGAGGACAATCCAGCCTGCTGCCTTTTCAGGGAAGAAGACTCCAAGGGTCCATGAATGCTCAATCTGTCACAGGATTTTTGCTTCTGGTCCGGCTTTGGGTGGTCACAAGAGATGCCATAGGGGTACTACAGGAGTTTCAGATTCTATTAGTGCTACTTCTAGCAACAAGGAGACCTCTATGCAGCAGAATATGCCTACAAGACTGGAGCTGTTGGATCTGAATTTGCCTGCCCCCGTTGATGATGATTGTGATGCTCGAAACCTTAATCATTTGGGTAGTAATGCGACGGATTTTCATGAAGCTATCGATGCCCAAACTCACAGCTCTCCTTACCTGCTGTCTTGGTCAATGGCCATGAGAAACACAAAACGAGGACTGTTCTCGTCCAATAATATTCGTATATAAGTAAAAATGATGAAGCAAATAGGACAAAAATTGGATTTGGAAGAGGAAGTGATTCAGAGTTCCAATGAGGGAAAAATATTGGTGTAATTGTAAGCCAGACAATTGTCTGTAATTAATTCTTCCTTGTACGTTCTTTGCAGTTTCACTACTGTACACCGAACTTCCAACCATAAGCACCAATATTGGTATATCAACTATATCACCAATGTGAAAAAAATATAAGAAAGGAGTAATGCTTCTGCAAGTAAGATCACTTTTGGAATTGAAAATGAATTGAAGAGTGTTTGGCACTGGACTTGATGGCTAGGTTGGATGAAGACAAATTTGAAACTGGACGAAGGCCATAGCTATTTACAATCAAATGGAGGCAAAAGGGCAGCTGGAATTTTACAAGTGCATCAACTCAAATGCCATCAGAGTTGCTATCAACTACATGTCCCGTGGATGGATGAAAGGAGATATTAGTTCAAACAGGGAAACCCTCCACATTCACTTCTACACCCCTTATTTCGCTCTCTCACCTTATAAACGCATTTATATTTTCACTCATACCCAGCAAGTCTAGTAACGTATGGTCATCTCTTAATTTTCTTTTATTTTAATGATTAAATACAATTTTTAGAAGGTTCATGACTTATTGTATTGGAAATGCAGCATTCTTTGATTTCAGGTGGACATATACGATGAGGACTCTCCATAATTCAGAATGTTCTAGCTCACTCAGACAGAGTCTCATCTCATCTCACTTGAACCATATGATGACTCATACAATCTTCATCTCTGGATTTGATACATTTTATTGCAGATTCTTGGCTTCTTTCATGATTGGGTTGAAGTCTTCTTCTTATGGATTCTTGCAAAATCCCACTCATATGCTGTGGCACTCTTCCTGATATCATTGCAGCACTATTACAAGAAAATGCATCGATTTTGCTATCACTACTACCTTCAGACATCAGGCACTCCCAGCCGTGTGTACAAGCTACTAAACATAGGTGTTCCAAATCTTATTAATGATATCACTCATTGTAACAATGGAATGGTAGATAATAATGAAGGAGTTGTGCATTGGTTAAGCTATTTGTTTTCCTAGGTTCTGGACGTGGCCATCAAGAGTTTAAATGCTGAGCGCCATTCCTGGTATATTTGTCTCTTTAACATAATGTTGATACTAAATAGAGCTTACCAGTACCAGGTACCATCTCGCACCCAGTAAAGATATCAAAGAAGCTGCTAAATTTACCCAGCTCTTAGAAGGTTTGGAAGGTTTGATAAGGGAAATTGGATAAGTTGACAACATATGCTCAGAGTGCAGGGGTTCTTCTCARCAGTTACTATTAATCAAGATGGACAGTTCTTGGGACTGTTAACATTCTATTACCGTGCCAGTGTTAAAGAGGTGAATTCGTTTGCATGAGGACATGCAAAAAGCTAGGCATGGGGGGATSTTGGGCTCCAGATTTATAACATTTTCTTGYTGGTTCTTGAAGATATTGTTTACTCTCCTGAAGTATTTTTTTAAGCAAATGGCATTCTTCCTGTGCTATTACACATATATGTCCCATTATATACAGAAATCATGAAGTACTTCCAAAACCACAAATGAGCGAAGAATTCAACCATAAATGCTGTAAAGGGCAGACAAGGAGTAATTTATCTCTGGAGCAAAGTTACCCACTGGTGCTTCTGATGATGTTGAAGTTGTTAAACGGTTTGCAAAAAGACATGGGGTTACTGTTATCCCTGGTAGTGCTAGTGGGAGACCAGGGTATGTTTGTGTTTTACTTGGGAATTCCTTTGGCAATATTATTCAAGATGTGCAAATTGTTAAGGTCATCATTTACTTCAGTTTCTGGGGTTATTGGGGCAATATGAAAAATGCCAAGATAAGATAAACAGAGTGCTCTGCGATTTGAGGAGGAATCTCTATAGCTGGACCTTTCCTTGACAGAATAGTTGGCGCCCTCTACCACTTCCTAAATCCGTGCATGTGTAACGCACTCATAAATTCATGCATGTGTAACACAGGGGGGGAAACTGTTTGTTTGAAAACCCAATAGCTGGCATCAAAGTATTTAAATTCGTGCATAACGCAGGGAAACCGTTTTGTCAAAGTTTATGCAATCCCATGACACGAATACAGGCAATCTTAGACGGATTGATTATGTAAAAACGTGTCTCATCCTCCTTGATCTCTCGAAACCATTTTGTAACTCCTTATTCATCTAGGGCAAAGCCACACATTACCAGGGAGCTGAAACGTTATGTAAAAAGATGCCATGCGTTGCCAAAGAGCTAAGACGGGATAGAAAGGACGCAGAGAAATGATGTAGAGAAATAGGGAGAGAGATCTGAAACGCGCTATGCTAGAGAGATGATGGGGGGAATAGCTGATACAGAGAACACAGCTTGGAGGAATGTAATCTTTTTGAGTAGATGAAATAGAACCAGAATGCATTTTCTTCTTTTAGTCTTCTGTCTTTTTATTAATTCTGAAGCTTGTCTATAAGAATGGATTAATGGTTAATCATCAATGCAACTTGGATAGGAAGGCCCCCCTGCCCAGGATTGAAATACATCTTCAGTTATAATAGAAAGATGGTTGTAGGTTCTTTTTCTCAGAAATCGTGTTTAGTTTCTAGCAGTTTAATTTCAGTTCTGTTCATGAGTTGTAATGGTTCAGTTCACTTGGCATAAGAGTAGCAGAAACTTAATTATCTTTTCAACCATCGATTTCATCTTTCAGTTTTCATGTTCAGACTGTTTAACATTCAGGAATTAGCCAGGGTGTCTCATGAGATAGAGAAGTTTCCCTTGATTACAGTAGAGGGTTTTGATTATAGTAGAGGGTTTATCTTTTACATGCATATACAGAACAATACCGGTTAGTACAGAGTAGTACCGAGTAGTACGGAGCAAAGTAGGGTACAATAGCTCTCTCCAGTGAGTTTCTTTTAGCATTTCAGAGATTAGTTTGGCATCCTTTAAACCCCCTCTTCAGCCCTGCATTTCTTGTGCTGGTTCCTCTAAGTCTACCTTCCCGGGTTGACAATTAAATGTTGATTTACATGGTATATCTGCAGCTCGACAAGTATCAATGATAAATATACCAACACTGTATTTATGTAGATCTGACTTATACATAAGATCCCATGCAACCACTAGTCTCTCTAGGGAGAATCCTCAAATGTCCATAACCATTTCTCATGCATACATCAAAATCCAACTACTCATAGAAATAAGACATACCTTTTGAACCGATGGATAGATCTAATGTATCTGAGCACTGTAGACCTTCCTGGGAGCTTGATCTCAGAATCTAGAATCTCTCCATCTTCATCTTCTCAAGTTTCCATGGCTTTACCCTCATGTATGCACCCTAATACACTGCCATCTCGTGTATGTACGCACCCTAATACACTGTCAGCCCGTGTATGTATGCACCCTAATACACTGTCAGCTCGCGTACACCTAAGAAATTAGGGTTTTTTAGTATTCGTTGTAATTTCAAAACTTTCACCGTCAACCCTTCACGCTACCTCAGACTTTCACAACTTCAGATGTATCAATGAGTACTTGTAATAAGTCTTACACAACAATAGGTATTCAATATGTTAAAGTGTGATTAAATGAGAGAGCCTTGCCTCTTATTAGTACTTTCATGTAGCATCCCACTTTCCTTATTTTAGGGAGTTCTCCATTAACTTTATTATTTAAATAATTTTTTTTGCAAACACTTTGACTACTTTGACCTTTTGGGGCTTCTAGATGACTCATGAGGGTTCTCCAACTTCACATGGCCATAAATCTCAAACCGTGAGGAGTTATGTGACATTCCACATACCACCAGAAATGGCATGACATGTACTATCCATCTATAATAGTATTACTTGCAAATATATCAAAACTCATACCATTATCCATCAAACAAAATTGGGTCCATTACCCAAACCTTCGTGCTACTGAAATTCGCTACCGGACTTTCTTCAAGGGTTGACATCAATGAAAAACAACCCAATTAATCAACATCCATGTGGATATATATCAAACAACTGTTCATGGCCATGAATAGGCAATAAAAAGTGGACACATGCCATAGGCTGTCATAGTCACGAACAAGACATAGTGGAGTCTATTTTCAAAATCAACTGAAGATATTTTTATACAATGGAGCACAATCTGATCTTCCTTGATTACTAAAGTCATGTAGGTACTGGTCCGATGAAAGACAACAACAGATATAGGGGTTGCTACTGTAAGCTAGAGGTCTTCTACACTATCCGCCCAAGGTGCAAGTCTACATTATGTGAATAGAGGATTTGAATTCAAACATAATGAGACTTCGTTTGATTATTGATCATTAAGGTATATTGTTAACAAATGCGAGAAAACCCACTGATAATGAAAGTAGGTGTCAAGGAACCAAGTACATTCAACAAGTGTGAATAAGGGTGTTGAGGTTGAACACTTGAATAATCCATAGATCATGAGACATTGATGTATTCCCAACTTTTGATGGCGGGAGAACCTACCACTTATTACTGCAAGCCTCTAGGTACTCATAAAACTCTAGATCTCGATTCTTGGAATAGATGAGTTGAATTCGATGGAAGGAGACCCTATGAAAGGAGAGCATTAAGGTATCTCTCATCATCCAACATGAGGTACAAAGAAATAACTTGATAATTAGGAGGATGATGCAGATCCCCCTCTCTCCTCGGGGCTGTGTGACATCCCGGTCAAGGATCTTCAATTCACTAAGATGAATCAGGTCTTCAAGCCTCTGCTAGACCCAAAGTTTGATTCACATAGGCCCTCGTTGGTTACCAATGTAGGTTTGATTCCCCCACACATGCTCTCTCTTGCGCTTCTGGTAACTCTGAGTGACGAGTGCTAGATCCTCTGCTAGGCCCTTCTTCCTTATCTCCATGGGCTATAACCTCAGCCTCATCCCCTTTACAACTTTGGGCTTCGGTTGTTCGGGTGTAGCTGACCCTTAATCCTCCGAGTTTCGGACCGACAAAATTACCCGGATAGAATATATGACTCACGCTTCTCCAATCAGCCAACGATTGTGATTCACCTCGGGACTTCGGATTTAAGAGTTCCGAGTGTTCCAAACACCTTTTTCCCCAAAGTGATTTGCAACCGAAACTATGGATCGAGCACCACGTTCTCACCTCGATCGACGGTTATAATGCATCCCTTATCTCCCACTTTGGACGACTTCCATTCAACGCTCCTCTGCTCCTCTTTCCCCCCTGAAGTGTCAATCCTACGAATTAAATCTCCACTCTCCACGTGTCCCTCTATTTATCAATGAATCCTATTGAATCCGACCTTCGAGACTTCGGCATAAATCGCTCCTTTCTCCACACAACTCTCCCTAAGCTTTATCTCCCGAACTCTTTGATCTGCTGCCATGTATCCTCTTTGATACCGATGACTTCAATTTTACTCTGCTTCTTCAAGACTTTGGCCATCCCACTCCTTGAACACTTCCAAACCTCTGAATAAACGGAGTGCTGAAGGACTCTAAGATCATCCTCCATGCAACTTTCTCAAATCTCATGGTATGGAAAGATCCCAATTCTTCTGAATGGATCTTGCTCATTGGTTGGGAAATTTTCAGTGGGCTCCTCCCTACTAAAGAATTTCCATCTGCTACCTCTTCTGATCTTTTTCCTCCTCGAAACTTTAAGCTTCTTAGAATGTATCTCCTTACACACTCCTTTCACCTCTCAAAAAGACTTCTTCGACACTTAGCCAAAAATCGACCCTGTGCACACCTTGCAACATGTTTCTTTCAACTTAACCCCTTTTTGGGTGATTGTGCACTCCTTGCAATAGTTATTACATGACTTGATTGTTCCTCCTGAACAATATGACATTGATTGTGTTTCTTCCTATGCACACCTTACGTGGTCGTCTACACAAAGCTTCACGTTATCTCTCCTGCGCTTATGAATCAAAACAGACTCTGTCAATGCACACCTTGTGGACACTATGCACCCCTTGCAAACAAAGCTTCACATTATCTCTCCTGAGCTTTTGAGTCAAAATAGACTCTATCAATGCACACCTTGCAGACACTATGCACTCCTTGCATGAGCTCGTAGAAGAGAAACAATTGAAACTTATCTAATCCTCACAAATTCATACATTCAACCATGTAATACATTCATAATATAATAAAAAGTAACAACAAAGAATACAATTAAACAAAAATCCTACCATTCATTCAGATAGACACAGTAACAACAATACCAAACATTTGGGATCAAATCTTCTATGTTATATTAGTTCAAGTGGTATGTACATGGGCTCATACAACTGCAATAATCTTCAACAGCCTCGACAATAACAACTTCAATATCTTTCCAGTAGCCTCCTTTGGGCATACAATACATATATTTATACAAAAAGGGCTCATAGATATTTTTCCCTCTGACTTCCTTAGTTCTATATTATCAAAGTAAAATCTTTCAACTACTAATTCTAATTACAATAAAGGATGGCTACAGACAGATAAGAGTGAATGCTTCAGATCTGTACTATTATTAATTACATTAAAGAAAATACAATCTCCATTGATCTCACATGATGGTTCAACTTCTTATCATTTAAGAACTTTAATTACAATCCTTTCGAGATATTTATATGATACACCATCCTTAAAATTTAAAATCACTTCAAATTGTGCACTAGGGTGCTAAGTTGTCCTCCACTTGCACGCTGATGACGTTGCTCCTACATCATACTCCTATGGATAAAAATTCATGGACTCCTGCACTGAATTTCCATGCTTCTGAATATCTGCTTCATTTATCCAACTGGAATCTTCTATTGGGTGTCCTTTCCACTTTACCAAATACTCAAAATATGTCTTCCTCCTAGTCTTCTTACCAATCCTCCGATCTATGATCTCCTCCATCTGCGATTTTTCTGCTATAGGCACCTGCTTCTCCCACTAGATCTATTTTTGATCTTCTGATCCTTTTGTGTCATCCTCCTTGTAATGGTACAGGTCTGAAATGTTGAATATGGGTGATATACCCACATCCTTTGGAAACTCTATCTCATAAGAATTTGCATCAAATTTCCTTAGGATATTGCACGGTCCTATATTTTTCAATTTCAATTTGTTATATGTTCCCCTTGGGAACATTTCCTTCCTGAGATGTGCCAGAACTTGATCTCCCACTTCAAATTGAAGTTCTATCCTATGCTGATCAACTCTGTGTTTATATTCTCTGCTACTATTTTGCAACTGCTCTTTGATATGATTATGAAGCTTCTGCATTTCTGCAGCGAAGTCTTCTGCTCCAGTGCTTCTGAATTCATTCTGATCCAAATTTCTCAACTCTAATACGTGTCTTGGCTTCATTCCATATACTATCTAGAATGGAATCTTTCAGGTACTCCTGTTTGATGAGTCATTGTATGCAAAATCTGCTTGTGACAAAATCTGATCCCATTGGCTATGATGTTTAGTGACTAGACTCCTTAGAAAATTTTCTAAACTTCGATTTACCAGCTTAGTATGTCCATCTCTTTGAGGGTGATATGATGAACTGAAGGATAGTTTTTTCCCCAGTTTCTTCCACAATTTTCTCTAGAAATTACCAACAAATTTAGTGTCTCTATCTGAGACAATACTCTTGGGAAACCCATGAAGTCTCACAACTTCCTAGAAAAATAGATTACAATGTGTGTTGCATCATTAGTTTTCTAGAATGGGATAAAGTGTGCCATATTTGAGAATCTATCAACTACAATGAATATGGAATCACTTCCCCTTTGTGTTCTTGGCAATCCCAACATGAAATCCATGCTTATTGCATGCCAAGGCCTATCTGGAATAAGCAATGGTTGATATAACCCAGTGTTCTATCGCTTTCCTTTTGCATACTTTCAAATCTTACATCTGTTTACAAATTTATTCACTTCTTCCCTCATACCTAGCGAATAGTATGAGTTGTTCAATTGTGCAAATGTATTGTCATGGCCAAAATGTCCTGCTAGACCTCCACTATGTTTTTCCTTGAGCAGATTATCTATCATCGAGCACATTGGTATGCACAACTGGATACCCTTAAACAAAAATCCATCTTGAATCAAATACTTTGTCCACTAAATTCTGTCTCTAAGAACAAGATCTATACATGCTTCATACGCGTCTTTAAAATATGGATCATCACAATACATTTACTTAAGGTGTTCGAAACCTAAGGTTTTCACTCAATTTTTTTGCAGAATCAGACATCTCCTGCTCAATGCATCGACAACTTTGTTAGCATTACCAGAAATATGTTTAAAGACAAAAGTGAATTTTTTCATAAACTCTATCTACTTGGCATGTCTTTGATTTAACTTCTTCTGTTTGGTTATGAATTGTAAATCCTGATTATCGCTGTACAAAACAAATTCTTTTGGAACAAGGTAGTGCTTCCATTTGTTTAAGGCTTGAATTACTACATAAAATTCTTTATCATATGTGGAGTACTTCCTCTTGTGTGATTCAACTTCTCACTGAAATATGCAACAGGCCTATTGTCTCGGCTCAAGACTGCTCCAATTGCTACTCCACTAGCATCAAATCATACTTGAAACGTCTTTTCAAAATCTGGTAAGACTAGTATCGGTGGTTCTGTTATCTTCTCCTTTAATATCTTGAAACTTTTCTCAGATTCTTTCGTCCAATTAAAACACTTGTGTCTCTTCTTCATCGTATCTAATATTGGTGTACAGATAACATTGAAATTTCTAATGAACTTCCGATAGAAACTTGCTAATCCATGGAAGCTTCTCACCTCGAATGTGCTCCTTGGCGATGACCATTCTTTGATTGCTCTCACCTTCTCTGGATCCATCTTCAATTCATTTGAAGAGATTACAAAACCCAAGTAAATGAGTTCTATATTCATAAAAGAGGATTTCTTAAGATTTATCGGTAGCTTCTCGTGTTGCAATATTCTCATTACTAATGGTAAATGCCTCAAATACTCTTCTTCAGTTTTACTAAATACTAATATATCATCTAGATATACAATAAAAAGCTTACCAATAAAATCTTTCAATACCTCATTCATCAATATCATAAAAGTACTTGGGGCGTTTTTCAAGCCAAATGGCATAATAAGCCACTCATACAACCCTTCATTCGTTTTGAAGGATGTTTTCCACTCATCACCTTCTCTCATCCTTATCTAGTGATATCCACTTTTCAATTCTATCTTTGAAAAATAATTTGGTTCGCTTAAAAAATCCATTAAGTCATCCATCCCGGGCAAAGGAAATTTGTACTTGATGGTGATTTTGTTTATGACTCTTGAGTCTGTACACATTCTCCATCCTCCATCCTTCTTCGGACTAAACACAGTTGGTACTGTGCATGGACTCAAGCTTTCTCTGACTAAACCCTTGTCCCTCAAATCCTAGACTTGTTTCTTTACCTCCTCATTCTCTTGAGGTGTCAATCTGTACACTTCTTTTTTCGGTAGAATCACTCTTGGTATGAGATCAATGCGATGGCTGATACTCCTGATGGGTGGCAATGAGCGAGGTAACTCATCCACTACTATGTGAACACAATTTTCTAATAGCTCCTGAATTTCTTCAGGCAGATCATCCATAGAAGTACTTGTAAGGATGAATATGGGATTCCTCACCACAACAAATTGCATCTCGTGTTCCTTCTTGAATTCACTTAGGAGTTCCTTCCCACTCATGATAAGTATACTTGTGTTGGCTTCTTCCTTCACTTTCTTATCCTGTATTGGTAGTAGCATGTGTGTTCTACCATTTTTCTCCAGGGTATAAGTATTTTTTCTCCCATCATGAATGACATTTCTATCAAACTACCGTGGTCTCCCCAACAAGACATGACATTCATCCATGGGAATCACATCACACAAAATCTCATCTCTATATCCTCCTACCTTAAATAAAACTTGGCATTGTTTAGTTACCATTATCTGGTGTCCTTTCTGCAACCATGAGACTCTATACAAATTCAGATGTGTAGTTGTTTCCAACTCCAATTTCTCCACCATTTTTGTGGATACCAAGTTACCAGTGCTCCCACTATCAATTATCACCTTGCATAATCTATCTTTGGTTTTGCAACAAGTTATGAACAAACTGTTCCTCTGCAAAGGTTTTTCCATTTCTGGCTCGGGCTTCAAGAGAACCTTCTTCATCATCAAGGATCTCCCATCTTCTGCACCTTCTGCCTCAACATTCTACCTCCACGCTTTTGAAATGTGAGCTTCATATCCTCCTTTTTTCTTCCTCTCAGGCCATTCCCAAGACATGTGTCCTATTTTTCCACAGGCATAACAATTCACCTCTCTACCTCTGCCTCTTCCTCTTCCTCGAGGAAAATCATTCCTTCCACCATACTGTCTCCCTCGGGAACTTCCTCCTCTTTCTGAGTGACTATTTGGTTTTCCAGTCTCAACCTTGGGCTTTTGTGCTTTGTCATGGAAAATTCCCTTACCTATGTTTAGACTTCTCCCTCTGCTTCRCTGGATTTGTTTCCTGGCTAATTTCTCCTCTGCCTTTAGTGAAATCTGATAAACTTCCTCCACCGTCCTCACTGTTATCATGCTTATTTCATATCTCAGGCCATTAATATACCTGACAACCTTTTCATCATCTTTTTCTCTYTGTCCATCCTTGATGTTCAACTTATAAAATTCCTCTGTGTATTCTTTTACTGTCAATCCTTTATGTCTTAGGTTCTGTAATTTCCTGAATAGATTTATCTGATAATCTTGGGGTATGAATTTATCTTTTAGATTGGCTACCATTCTATCCCAGATCTTGATATTTTGCTTGCCTTTACATCTTCTGTCAGCTTGTAGTTCTTCCCACCACACTGTTACATGTCCCTTCAATATGGTGACATCATGTCTTACTTTCTTCTCATCATCAACTTCTTCATAGTCAAAGTATTTGTCCATGGCTCTTATCCAATCCAAAAATGATTCAACATCTAAGTTTCCTTCGTACATTGGGATTTCTATTTTTTCTATGGCTCCCAATTTGACAGTAGCTTTTAGCAAGCGCTCTTCTGCAACATCTTCTCCTGCAACTTCTTCAAATTCCATTTCTTCTCTCTCTCCATCATCAACATCTCCAACATCAGGTGCTCTTATTTGTGTTGTCTCCATAACATATAATCTTGCACGAAGTTCTCTCATATCCATTTCCATAGTTGGATTTTCTATAGGTCGCTCTGCACGTCTTCTAGACGACATGGTGCTGAAATTTCTCCACACAGAGTTTATGTTACAGTGTTGATACCACTAGATGATATCAGACTACCTCTTTCTTTTACATAGAGCACAATTTGAGGCTCTGATACCACTTGATGCAGACCCCCCTCTCTCCTCAGAGCTGCATGATCTCCTGGTTAAGGATCTTAAATTCAATGAGCTGAATAATCTCTTTAGGCCTCTGCTAGACCCATAATTTGATTCACCTAGGCCCTCGTTGGTTACCAATGTAGGTTTGATTCCCCTGCACATGCTCTCTCTTGCGCTTCTGGTAACTCTGAGTGGCAAGCGCTAGCTCCTCTTCTAGGCCCTTCTTCCTTATGTCCACGAGATATAACCTTAGCCTCACCCCCTTCGTGATTTTGGTCTTCAACTATTCAGGTGCAGCTGAACCTTCATCCTCCGAGCTCCAGACCGACGAAATGACCCAGACAGAATCTACAGCCCGCGCTTCTCCAATCAAACAATGACTGTGATTCACTTCGAGACTCCGATTTCAGGAGTTCCGAGTGTTCCAAACACCTTTTTCCCTGAAGTGATTTGCAACCAGAGCTACGGATCGAGTGCCACATGCTCACCTCGATCGATGGTTAAAATGCATCCCTTATTTATCACTTTGGACGACTTCCAGTCAACGCTCCTCTGCTCCTCTTTCACCCCCAGAGTGTCAATCCTCCGTATTAAATCTCCACTCTCCACATGTCCCTCTATTTATCAATAGGTCCCGTTGACTCCATCCTTTGAGACTTCGACAGAAATCGCTCCTTGCTCCACGCAAGTCTCCTGGAGCTTTATCTCCCAAACTCTTTGATCTGCTGCCACGTATCCTCCTTGATACCGACAACTTCAATTTTACTCCGCTTCTTCAGTACTTCGACGATCCTACTCCTTGAACACTTCCAAACCTCTGAATACACGAAGTGCCGAAAGACTCTAAGATTATCCTCCATGCAACTTTCCCAAATCTCACGGTCTTGAAAGATCTTGATTCTTCCAAATGGATCTTTCTCGTTGGTTGGGAAATTTTTAGTGCGCTCCTCCCTACTAAATAATTTACATCCACTACCTCTTATGAGATTTTTCCTCCTTGAAACTTTAAGCTTCTCATAGTGTTTATCCTTACACACTCCTTGCACCTCTCAAAATGACTTCTTTGACACTTAGCCAAAAATCGACCCAGTGCACACCTTGCAATAGGTTTCTTTCAACTTAACCCCTTTTTGGGCGACTGTGCACTCCTTGCAATAGTTCTTACATGACTTAATTGTTCCTCCTGAAAACTATGACGTTGAGTGTGTTTCTGCCTATGCACACCTTGCATGGTCCTCTACACAAAGCTTCACGTTATCTCTCCTGAGCTTCTGAATCAAAACAAACTCTGTCAATGCACACCTTGTGGACACTATACACCCCTTGCAAACAAAGCTTTACATTATCTCTCCTGAGCTTCCGAGTCAAAATAGACTCTATCAACGCACACCTTGCAGACACTATGCACTCCTTGCATGATATCATAGAAGAGAAACAATTGGAACTTATCTAATCCTCACAGATTCATACATTCAACCATGTAATACATTCATAATATAAGAACAAGTAATACCAGAGAATGCAATTAAACATAAAGCCTACCATTCATTCATATAGACACAATAACAACAATACCAAACATTTGGGATCAACTCTTCTCTGTTATATTCTTTCAAGTGGTATGTAGATGGGCTCATACAACTACAATAATCTTCAGCAACCTCGACAATAACAACTTCGATATCTTTCCAACATCCTCCTTTGGGCATACAATACATATATTTATACAAAAAGGGCTCATAGATATTTTTCCCTCTGACTGCCTTAGTGCTATCTTATCAAAGTAAAAGCTTTCAACCACTAAGTCTAATTACAATAAAGGATGGGTACAGATTGATAAGAGTGAATTCTTCAGATATGTACTATTGTTAATTACATTAAAGAAAATACAATCTCCATCGATCTCACGCGATGGTTCAACCTCTTATCATTTAAGAACTTTAATTACAATACTTTCGAGATATTTATATATACACCATCCTTAAAATTTAAAATCACTTCAAATTGCGTGCTAGGGAACTGAGTTGTCCTTCACTTTCATGCTGATGACGATGCTCCTACATTAGAGGAGCTCAGATGAATATGATTTTCATGAACCAATGACCAAGTGCATCTCTCGCATGCACCAAATGAAAGTAGTACATGAAAGAGACCCCATGAATAACATGAAATGAGGAAGACTACCGACAAAGGAAAGGAAACCACCAATAGGGATAATGAAATCCAAGACACTGCACAAATCCAAATGTGTGAATAGATTTATTGCCATCAAACACAAGGGAAACCCCCCAGTCGACGACCAATGAGGAGGTGTCATTTGTTGGTTTCAATGTTATCTGCCAATGATGAAAGTAGGCCCAGGGTGCAAGGTAAGACAACAAATTCATGTGATTCTAAGATCCACTGAGGGTATGGCCGAGATGCAAAGTCAAGAATTCTGAGGAATGGTCAACACATGCTTATACTTCATTTGAACAAGAGAATGAGATAGATGAATAACTCAGGAAAAAATGTCTTAACATTGATCATTGAAAAAAGTTTGCGACGTAGGAGGCATAGACAAACTCTCCATAGGGACTGGAAGAGTAACCCGTCGGAGGAGTAGACTCTGAGTAATGAGGTCAACTTCCTAGGGCCATGCTAAACCCAAACCTTGGATGAAATGGACTCAAGAGTTTGTGCTTTGTTCAAAGGCGACACGATTTTTTCCGATAGGAGATAATATTCTTTTCCCACCCGTATTTGTTTTTTATTTTTTTCATAGTCAAATAAATGCTATGATACAAGAGAGGAAACAAGTGTCGTGAATAAGAAACTAGTTCAAAGTAGTGGAACATACCTATTCTCAATGCAAGGGAATTCATGCGGGGCATGGACACTTGGGGGGATGTTTCCTCTATGGGTAAAGGGTGTCAAAATGCAAAGGATATATGAAAGGCACTGCTTCGATCTTGATGAGAATTCTTGAGGTGAGAGGCTTACAATGAGAGAGTGGGAGCCGACAATAGGCTCAACAATGCAAGTAGGATAATGGGATGCAATTACAAATTAACTCAACCAGTGTCCTTTTTTGTAGATGTTAGTCCCCTAGGAACGAAAAGGTATAAAATAATACCCAGGAGAACTCTTCTAGCCAATGGTGACTAGAGCATTCCTTTTTCATAAGTAGTCTACTTGTTCCAAAAAAGGGTTAAACTTATACCAAAATAGACGTCCTTTCAAAACCATTTAACAAGTATGGAAGATGTTAGTCACCATTAAAATTGTTATGTGAAATCAAGTTTTTAGGATCTAGCGGGACGCTAAACCAGTTTGGAAGCCCGATAAACTAAGGAAGGGGCTAAATATGGTAGGGAAAGGCTAAAA
>JASDQU010239044.1:0-16840 GCA_032191745.1 Picea mariana
AGAAGTGAGTCACTTGAGAATATTTGGGAGTAAAGCATTTGCTCACATTCCAAAAGAAGATAGAAGAAAGCTTGATGCAAAGGCAATCAAATGCATATTTATTGGTTATTGTACAGAATATAAAGCCTATAAGATGTTTGATCCTAACAATCATAAGGTGTTTGCAAGTAGAGATTTGTTGTTTCATGAAAATGCAGATGAAGTACGAAAAACATATGATTATGAGGTGTGGAATCTACCTAAAGAAAATGAGGAAAATGATAATGAAAAAGAAGAAGAAGTCAAAGGAGAAGCTCCAAGCATCGTAGATTCTACAAGTAGCCAGAGCACGCCTAGAAGAGGTGAAGGAACTCCACAAAGAAGTAAAGAACTAAGGAGGACAACAAGATAATCTAAGACCCTAGTCAGGTATAGAGACTATGCCTTAATAACTCAAGCTATGAATGTGGTAGAACCTTTAAATTATGAGCAAGCTAAAGACCACAAAGAATGGATGGATGCCATGAAGGAAGAATATGACTCTATAATTAAAAATGAAACATGGGAATTGACAGAATTGCCTGAGAACAAAACCCCCATAGGATCAAAATCGTTGTTCAAATATAAATTTAATGTTGATGGTAGTATAGACAATTAGAAAGCTAGATTGGTTGCCAAAGGTTATTCACAAAAAGAAGGGATAGATTATGAAGACACTTTTGCTCCTGTAGCAAAAATGAATACTATTAGATTAACGATTGCATTGGCTACCAAGAACAATTGGCAGTTGCATCAGTTAGATGTCAAGTCAACATTTTTGAATGGAGAATTAAAAGAAGAGGTTTATCTTGTTCAACCGGAGGGGTTTGTAAAGAAAGGAAAAGAACATCTTGTATGCAAGTTGAATAAAGCTTTATATGGACTTAAACAGGCACCTAGGTCTTGGTATGAGAAACTTGATACATTTTTCTTTCAACAAGGCTTTATAAAAAGTAAAAGTGATCCAAACCTGTATATCAAGAAAGATAGAAATGGTCAAATTGCTTTGATTTCTCTATATGTGGATTATCTTATCATAACAGGAAGTGCTACCGGGATGATTGAAGAGATCAAAATAAAGTTGTCATAGCAATTTGAAATGAAGGATCTTGGACATTTACATTACTGTTTAGGTCTTGAGGTATGGAGAGAAAATGGTAAGACCTTAATCACACAAAGCAAATATACAAAGGAGGTGCTCAGAAGGTTTATTATGAACACATGTAAGCCAATATCTACTCCATTAGAACAAAATGTTAAGCTCAGCAATAATGATGACTCAAAATAAGTGGATGGTACTTTGTATCGACAATTGGTGGGAAGTCTAAATTATCTCACCACAACCAGGCCAGATATTGCATATTCAATTAGCATTCTTAGCCAATTTATGGCTAAGCCCCATGAGAATCATTGGAAAGCTGCAAAGAGAGTCCTTCAATATTTGAAAGGGACTATTGATTTTGGTATTGAGTATACTAATGATTTTGATGTTGAGTTGACAGGTTTCTCAGATTTTGATTGGGCAGGAGATCCAGATGACAGGAAATCTACTACAGGATATGCATTCAGTATTGGATCAGGGATCGTGTCTTGGAGTAGTAAGAAACAACCAACTATTTCTTTGTCATCCACTGAAGCTGAGTACAAAGCATTATGCATTGCCACCTATGAAGCAATTTGGCTAAGGAGGATACTTGAAGATGTTGGAGAAAAACAAAAAGTACCAACAATCATCCAATGTGACAACCAAAGTTCCATCAAACTGGCAAACAACCTAGTGTATCATGCTAGGTCAAAGCATATTGAGACACACTATCATTTTGTAAGAGAAAAAATACAATCAAATGAAATTGATGTATTGTATTACAACACAAATGATAATGTTGCAGATATATTTACAAAGCCTCTTGGGAAGGCTAAGTTTGTAATATGTAGAGATAAGATAGGTGTTTTAAAGGTTGTTTAATTAAGGGGGAGTGTTAGAAATTAATTAAACAACCATTCCAGTAGTTGATAGAGATAAGCTTGCAATAAATGCACCCACTGCACTAACTTCGGTAAACTCTTAAAAGAACCAGAAACGTCTAGAAGAAGCAATTCTAGCCATTGATCTTAAAACTAATCAACGGTGGAGCTCATCTCACCACTATATAAATACTCATGCCTCTAATGCAATAGACAAGTTGTTTTGTATGTTCTTCGTGTCTCTTTGTGTGTGAGTTCTCTGATTGATTATACAGAAATAATCACTCAAATATGCCAATCTAACAATTTCTCACTGTATTTCCAAACATAAAAAGTTTATACTACTACATTCTTTAAAGATAAAGTTCATTTAATCTTGTTTAAATTCAATTCAAAATAATCTCAGTTGGTTGGAAGTAAAATTGATGAATAAATACTCATCACCAACTACCCTACACCCTACTAGAAAAAGAATAAATATTGTATTATTTCATTGACAAATTTCCAATTACTTATTTTATTAAATATTTATTGTTTTATTGTTTAATTTATATTAATTAATTGATATATATTACACCATATTTATGATTTTGAATATATATTGGTTATTAATGACTTAGTCTAAATGTTTTAGTTTTTTTCTTTTTTTTTGTTGTATTTTTAAGGATTGGTTTTATCCAAAATCTGGTTAGAAATTTAGGAAAATAGTTGTAATTATATATTTTAGTGGTTGAGATTGTATATAACAAGTGTCTTAGGGTTTTTGACTGCGCTAAATCAGTTTATGCATTTAAAAAACAAGATTTGAGTACTGTAAAATTGCCATTTTACTAATAATAATATTGTATAATTCCCAAAATACACACAAAAGTAAAAAAACTTAAAATGTTTAAACTGAGTCATTATTAATATGTTCACATAGAACTTCCAATTTTTGAGTTTAATAAATACTCAAAACCCTTATTAGTCCCTGTCGTAGGCATAGATGGACTATAGCGATCGATAAACCATTGACCTGACATTAGCTTGTGCGTTGACCAGAAATATTTCCCTATTGTCTATTGTTGGAACAAGAGAAGTGAAAACATCGATTTTTATATAATAAAAAGTATCATGTTTGTCAAGATCTGATTGGACAAAGGATTGGAGGTCTTATTGCCGCCTTTGCTATTCCCAATGTAAAATATGTTTGCATTTCCAAAGTATTTGGTAGTATATGGTCTTTTTTGAATCATAAATTTTGTTATACATTCGTCGAAGGTGGATTAATGCTACCATTAATTCAAATGTTTGGTTTAGCATTTTATGCTAGGTAAATTTATGACAATGTTTGATATGGTGGCATATCCAAAGTTTGGCTTTGCAATACATTCTCTGGTGTTCGAACTATTGTTACAAAAAATATATGAATTTATTTGGGATACGTCAGAGACCTACCACATCGATTTTTTTTCTTAAATGTTTATAGTGCATTTCTCACAAACTTAAATGTTTACCTAACAGGTTTGGTAGTGTTGAATGGTTACTTAACAGGCTTGTTACAAGAATTTTTCTTCCGTTTTTAAAATTTATATGCTCCAGTGTCATTGCTGGTTCACTGGTCCATTCTTTGTTTTTTCATGTCACTGATTTCTTATTTGCATGTTCTCATTGTTCTTGCTTGCCTGTTCATGTTGTTGCAGTTTGCACATTTGTGTTTTTGCAGTCGCAATTGGAAGAGCCTCGTTCCTGGGGGGGTGGTTGCTTCTTGTTCCTTTCTTCGTTGTATGTTATTTATTGTTGCTTGATTTGACTTTGCAGGGTTCCGATCCTACGCCTGCACTTGGGCCTTTTGGTGCTTCTTGGCTGGGTTCTTATTTGGTGTTTTTTCTTGTTTTCCCAGGGTTTGCAATGTTGGGATGTTGCATCTGTGGTTGGATCTCTGGTTACATTTTTTTGCACTTCGGTTTGCATAGAATACTATTAAGATAAAATAACAAACTAAAGAATTGAAGGCGATGTAAATTGCATCTATTACGTGTTGAAACAGAGTTTGTTGGCCTCAAAATATATTTCATAGTTGCCGATGCGTTTTCCATGGATTCTGTGTTACTATGGTTTCATAGTTATGAGAGTGTCTTTTGCTGTGTGGGAGATAGAGTTGTTCTCTACCTTTTACTTTCCTGTTGTAAACTGCGTTTGACTCTAGTTTGTCGCGTTTCTGTGGTCATTCCAAGAGACCGCAATTCAATTGCGTACTTAGTCAGTTTTATCGACGCGACTTCACGAATAGGTTCTATCGAACTATGACAGGTCATGTTCAGTGTATACATTAGCTTTGTCAAATTAGTTTTCTTTAAAAGAAGGCCTCTTGGACAGAAGAGAATGAAATTTATGAAATTATAGGTTTCCTGGACAACATAGGTTAATGATTGCGGCTTCTAGGGGTGGCGGGCTGAAAATTGGGCTTATTAAGATAAAACAACAGAGTAAAGAATTGCAGAAGATGTCAATTACATCTGTTACGCTTTGAAGCAGACTTTGTCGAGCTTAAAATATATTTCATAGCTGCCGATGCTTTTTCCATGGATTTTGTGTTACTACGGTTTCATAGTTATGAAATTTCCTTTTGCTATGTGGGAGATATAACTGTTCTCTCCCTTTTACTTTCCTGTTGTAAACTACGTTTGACTCTAGTTTCTTGCGCTTCTGTGGTCATTCCAAGCGACTACAGTTCAATTGCATGCTATGACAGGTCGTGTGTGGTGTATACATTAGCTTTCCCGAATTAGTTTTCTTTAAAAAAAAATCCTCCTGGATAGAAAAGAATGCAATTTATGAAGTTATAGGTTTCCTAAACAACATAGGTTAATGATCACGGGTTCTTGGGGTGGCGGGCTGAAAATTAGGCTTTTGTTGTTCCATGCCCTGCAAATAGCACAGAGAGATCCGCGATCATTCTGACCGGCCGTCGTTTGGTTGCATACTTATCCAATTTTATGGACGTGACTTGGCGGATGGGTGGTATCGAACTATGGTGTATACATTAGCATTTCCAAATTAGTTTTATTTAAAGGAAGGGCTCTTGGACATAAGACATTGAAATTTATCAAATTATAGGTTTCCTGGACAACATAAATTAAACATAGGAAATATGTAATTTTATAAAGTAGATATATAAAGCATGCACGAAACCCTCATCCCATACTTAGCCAATTTTTTCATCACGGGTTCTCGGGATGAGCGGATGAAAATTGAGAATCAGAGAGTTCCCCGATATACAAATTGACCATTGGACTTGCAGACTATTTGAATTTGAAGGCCATCATGTCCAAAAAAATTAGCATTGTCAAAATAGTTTACTTTACGTACGTCGTTTTACATACCCTGGTGGACAAAAAAACACACAAAAAAAATAGTAAGCATTTTTTGGATTGCGGGTTCTCAGGGTGGCGGGCTCTAACTTCAGCCACTGTTGTTCTGTGTCCTACAAATAGCATGGATAGTTCCGCAGTATACAAATAGACATTCAGACTTGCAGACTATTTGAATTTCAAGGGCTCATGTGCAAAAAGAATAACATTCTCAAATTACTTTTCTTTACGTACATTCTACCTACACAAATCGACAAAAACAAAAAATAGTAGTAACGTCTGTTACATAGGGCTCCATCCCCGCTACATTCAGTGCTTCCCAATACACATTAAATATGATTTCAAAAGTCAGAATCGACCAGACAGGTTCGAAAAGATGGGCTTTAATAACTCGAAAGCTCAAGGACATTTCCCATTAAAATAAATAGACAGGATAATATTCAACCCTTCCTTGTTTTTTATTTTGAACAGGCAGGGGATGTTGAAGACTCAAACGCAACATAGTTTCGCGATTATTAGATACTCAATTCACATTCTTGCTATGGCTTCTGCTAATGAGTTGTCCATCATATATGACCTTCCTTCTAGGTTGTCAGATGTTTTTCCCCTTTACTCAAATAATAAAAATGTCATTGAATTTGAAGAACATTGAGTACTAAAGTGCCTTACCTATGAAAGTGCCTTTTTTTTTTTTTTTTCTTCTGCAGTTTTAGTTTTCTTAAAAGCTTCAGCATAGTTCACGAACGTGTCGCCCACAGAGGACTTGATGACATGTCCCTCTTTAATATTGTGCATTTCGAAATGATGGGCTTTAATAACTGAAAAGCTCGAGGACATTTCCCATTAAAATGAATAGACAGGCGAATATTATGGGATCTGGTAATTTCTTTTTGCCTGCATAGCTTCAGCATAGTTCATGAACGTTTCACCCACAAAGGCCTTCACATCATGTCCCTCTTTAATATTGTGCATTTCGAAATGATGGGCTTTAATAACTGGAAAGATCGAGGACATCTTCCATTAAAATGAATAGACAACCAAATATTATGGGATCTGGTAATTTCTTTTTGCTTGCATTTTGAATTTGCGAAAATACTTTTTATTTTTTATTTTTTTCTTGTGCAATTTTAGTTTTCTTGAAAGCTTCAACATAGTTCACGAACGTGTGACCTATAGAGGCCTTGACATCATGTCTCTCTTTAATATTGTGCATATCTTAGATGTCAGATTTGAGAATCTGCTCGGATATGAGAATTTTAATACATCCTGCTAGTCACTATTCAACGTACATATTCAAAAAGATTGGCATTAATAACTAAAAATATCGAGAACATCTATCATCAAAACGAATCAACACAAAATGTATGGAAGACCATCCAACCTTGCTTTTAAATACTTATTGCCATTTCTCTCTATCATCAAAGAGTTTCACTTTAGGGTGCTTTCGTTCTAATGTTCCTGGTCATGGACATGTAAGACAACTTAGAGATGCGATTGAGGGGCAGATGAAAGAAGAGAGACTGGTTTTATGTGATGTGAGATTTGAGTAAAAAAAAACTCTGTTATACAAGAGAAACTCAGAGAAGATGAAAAAAAAAGAACAAGTATGTTTGGTGTTCTCCCTGTGTTCTATGCTTTGGTTGGTTGAAAAGGCTGCTTGGAAATTTGTTTGTTGAACTTATTTGTTTTCTTGCTAGGAATTGTAATGGAGTTTTAGGTCACCTGCAAGATAGTTCTTCGTTTAAGTATATAGCTTCTTCCAACAACACAGATTAGCCACTGTATCGAATTGTAGAGATCACACAAGTATTTGTCTTCCTTGGAGGCTGGTAACATAATTTGTATGGGTGGATAAAACGGCATATTATCACTACAAGAGTTTCTATTTCATAGTTTGATGACCTTCATGTGGCTCTGGTAGCCGACTTGACAGAAAGCCATGTTCTTTGTCAAATTTTGTTCGGTTTCCTCTGGATGTAGTTGCAGAGTCCACATATTAGGCGTCACCTCCGAACATTCTAGACCTTTTTGTGGGATTCCATACCTCCCCCGCTATGAGAAAAGATATATTCTGATCCCATTTGCAACATTTGATACACTTGCCAGACCTGTGCTAGTGCATTTTGCAGCATTTGATGCACTTGCCACACCTCAGCTACCTGAAGAAGTTATGTACCTCAACAGATTTGCATTTTACAATTGGGTTGGACGTTTCTTCCAATTTACTGTAATAAAGCAAAGAAGTTCCACATACAAATCCTCAGGCAGTCTTCTCAACCAAACAGACGATCGAATATAGGGAGAATACCAGTCACTATATACTAGAATTTTTTTCCCCTGCCTTAACTGGTGTGACATAAAACGACTCCGTTCACTTTGAAATCGGCTTGAATCACATTTCTAAGTTGTCTCGGATGTGAATGCTCAGGATCATTGCAAAGAAAACACCTTAAACCCCAACTTTTTGACAACAGAAGGAAATTAATACTTGACAAAGAATGGAATGTTGAATAAGCAACCATTGTAAGTAGGCCATATCTGGAAGAAACAAGGTATTCAAAAAACTAGGATAGATGTACTTCGCAACACATATTAAGTACAAAACCCAAAATTGATATTCAACTTGTTTTTTACGAATAAAGAGTTTGAACGTCAAGAAAAGTGTGAAGAAGCTTCATCAATGTACATATCTTTAATTGGTCGACGACAGGAGAAATCACAATATTTGTCGCAAATAAAATCAGTTGTATTTTGTAACACATCTTATTTGAACATAGAATAATTTTGGTTTATTTCTTAATAGTATTTTCCAATTTCTGGTATTTGTTTTAATTGTATTTTGTACCTTCTTCCCTTGTGTCGTTAAACATGAAGGACAAGATTTTGTTTCTGTTTCTCACTACTTCAATCTAAATAAAACCTGGTATGTTCTTTCTTTACATTTTACATTTAAAAATACTTTTTCATAGGCCATACTTATGTGGTGCCGACTCTGTATTTAAAGAAAGAAATTGGAGGACCCGTTCTGCTCCCATTCTTCGGGTTCCGTAAATAGAATGAATTCATGAGTTACAATAAGGTAGCTGAACTGTTGACGCAATTTTCCTGTGAAGTATGTTGGATATATTGCATCTTGTTGTATTTGATAATATCCGTGCATATATACTAAGATTAGTACTATTGGAAAAAATACATAAAACTTCCTCTTCGACAAAGCTTAGGGAGTTATGTTTGGGTTTGCGGTATTAAACAAATATGTCCACTGTTCCATCATATACATCTTGCAGCCTAGGAACTTCCGTAGTTTGCAATTTATGCTTTAATTACTTAAAGTCACAACAAATTTTGATTGCCTTTAATTTAATTTAGATATTGATGTTTATGGAGAGTCATCGTTTGCTAATGTCATTGCAACAAATACAAGATGAATAGATGACAGGAATTTATGTCGTTGAGACCACAATGCAAATTCATGTTTCTTGTTGCGTTGTGTACATCTTGCAGTCAAAATTTTCCTGGTTTCAACGAAATTTGCAAGCCGAAGAGCATCTTGCAAATTGGGAGATCATTTGCATTTGAAACAGAAACAATCCATTAATATATATTAGTATGAATACTATTCATATAAATACGAAAAATTTCTCCATTGATAGATACTAGTATTAATACTATTGAAATAGATATCAAAACTTCGTCTTGGCCAATACTTAGCCAGTTATCTGGACACCAGGCCTCAGGTTCACAGTATCCAACACCTATGTCCCCTATTTCATCATATACATGTTGCAGGCAAAGAACTTCAGTGATGTGCACTTAATTCTTTTACTAGTGAGAAGCCAGCAGAGGTTCGAAAACATTGCCATTAATAAACGGAAAAAAAAAGATTTTCCCGACTCTCAGATACTTATCTCTTTTCCCATTTTGCTTTTCTTGTCCATTATGGCCTTTTGGTTTTATACTTTGTCGTATTTCTATGTACGGGGGGTTGACATGTCTTCATCTCCATCTATATCCTCGCAAGACGGATCTGACCGAGCATTGTTCCATTCCATACTTATCCAATTTTATGCCCAACTGCTTATCGTTCCGCTATATACATCTTGCACTAAAAACATCTATGATCTACAATTCTACTACGGGTTCCTCGTATACATTAACTTCGTTCAAAGTATCTATTGTTGATTTGCATCCCTAACAACTTCGCGTCCTTCCTGACATACATCAACAATGGTCTTACCAGTGACAAGTGGACACAATGATACAAAAGATACTTCCGTGATCTACAATTCATTCCTTAACATCTCCATCTATATCCTCGCATGACGGATCCGACCGACTGGTGTTCCTTTCCATACTTAGCCAATTTTATGCCCGCCACTGTGGGGATGGCTCTTGCGAAACAAGCTTCTTATCGTTCTTCTATATACATCTTACACTCAAAACATCCGTGATCTACAATTCCACCACGATTTCCTTGTATACATTAAGTTCATTCAAAGTATCTGTTGTTGCTTTCCATCCCCAACAAATTTGCATCCTTCCTGATATACATCAGCAATGCTCTTACTAGTGGCAAGTGGACACAGTGGTATGAAAGATACTTCCATGATCTGCACTTTATGCATTAAATGGTGAGAACTCAGTAGGGATTCACAAGAATTTGCATTAATAAGCAAACACTACATGTTCTTTTGTGAGATACTTGGTTCTTTTTCCCTTCTCTTCTTCCCGTGTATTATCTAGAATTCCACTGCAAACTTCTCCATCCTTTTCCCCTTATTTTCTTCCTATGTATTATGGGACTATAAAATATGTACATGATATTTTATAGAGCATGTACAAATTCCACATTCCATACCTAGCGACATTTTGGATCGCGGGTTCTCAGTTGGGCGGGCGGGTTGGCTCAAAATTGGGCCTCCATTGTTCTGTGCCCTACAAATAACACCCCAAGTTCCGTGATATACAAATTGACAAGCGCACCTGCAGACTGGCTAACTCAACATTGCACTTCTATTGCTCTGTGTCCTCCAAACAACGCTCCCATTTCCGCGATATAGAAATTGACACACGGAGTGCAGGACTGGCGGGGTGGAGATTGCCATTGTTTACGGATGCTAATCCCTATGAAGTATCTAACAGTATCTAAAAAATTATTTTGAATACTAAAATAGCTCTTAGTAGTGACAACTGGACACAGAGGTACAAATCAGTTGGGATTGCACTCTCCGCAATATACAAATTGACTACTGGATTCCGACATCATCCGCTCTTCCATGTTACAGATTATGCATTCCAATGTTCGGAGAAATACAATTAGAAGGTCCGGGTCTCGCCTCCTTTGCAGACACTTTCTCATCCTGTTTTGGATCCTCCTGTTTCCCGATTCACAAAATATGCAGCTCTAGTGTTGGCGGGTTGACATATGTTTATCTCCATCTATATAATCAGACAACGAATCCGACCGACCATTGTTTCTTTTGATGCTTTCGATATGTTTCTCCGTTATATACATATTCCACTCTAAATTTCTGTGATCTACAATTCCACTGCTAACTACTCCATTCTTTTTCCCTTTTTTTTCTTCTCGTGTATTATGGGACTATAAAGTATGGACATGATATCTTATAGAGCATGTACTAATTCCCATGATATTTTATAGAGCATGTACAAATTCCGCATTCGATATCTAGCGACATTTTGGATTGCAGGTTCTCAGGCAGGTAGGCTCAAAATTGGACCTCCATTGTTCTGTGGCCTAAAAATAGAACCCACAGTTCCATGATATACAAATTGACAAGTGAACCTACAGAGTGGCTGACTCAACATTGCACTTCCATTGTTTCGTGTCCTCCAAACAACGACACACGGAATGCAGGACTGGCGGGGTGGGGATTTCCATTGTTTACGGATTCTAGTCCCTATGAACTATCTAATAGTATCTAAAAAATTATTTTGAATACTAAATTAGCTCTTAGTACCGACAACTGGACACAGAGGTATGAAACTGTTGGGATTAAACTCTCCGCAATATACAAATTGACTACCGGATTCTGACATCGTCCGCTCTTCCATGTTACAGATTATGCATTCAAATGTTTGGATTGATACAATTAGAAGGTCTGGGCCTCACCTCCTTTGCAGACACCTTCTCACCGTATTTTTGATTCTCATGTTGCCGGGTTCACGAAATCTACAATTCCAGCACAGTCACTCTACCACTACTCACAAATGTTTCAAAGTATCTCTCGCTGCCTTCCATCCCCACTAACTTCCTATTCTTATGGATGTCCTACCATATCCTCTTCGTTGTTACGTGTATTGCATTAAAAACGTTTCGAGACATACAATTTGACCCTCGTGCCCTCACCCTCAATGCTTGTACGTTGCAACCCTGTTTTGTAGCTATCTTTTTTCCCCTGCCCACGACCTCCGTACTTTCTTACTACGTGATTAGAAACCTTTCATGCTAATAGCTGACCATGTAGGAACCATCAACATTGTCATTAATGGCCGAAAACCTTTAGGGGATCTCCCATTATTACACATTAAACCAATATGTGCGGAGAGTTATTTTTTCCCTTCCAATTGTTCATCTCCAACACGCATCCTCGTGTTGGGCCACTCAAGAAATCTACAATGCTTAATCTCTCATTGCAATATCCAATGTGTTGGCATTTCTATGTATGCAATTAGTACTGTTTAATGTTAACAACGCATCATGCATCAGTCATCCAAATTTTCATTAATCAACGAAAGTCTCGAGGACATCTCCCATTCACACGCTTTCGACCAAAATTTGCACAGGGTTATATTATCCCTTCCAACTTTTCATTTCATTCATCGGCTGGAACAAATAAATGTTCTTGTAGACTTATGGCACTAGGTCGACAACAATTTTGTGGAGATACAATAAATATGTTCTCACAAGAGGACTAGAGCTTTCAATGGTCCAGGGCATACTTTTACTATTCATCTTGTTCCGCCCAAAATGAAGTGATTTGGACCTCTAGAATCGCTCATGCAGGCTGCATTCCTGAGGTTTTTTACTCTAAGAAGGTGGTCTCTTGGTGTGTCAAAAAATATATTCCAGGCCAAAGAATTATTCCATTGTGTGACCATTCTCCTGTTTCTTTGTCACCTCGGCTCTTCTGCGAGATGTTAAAATTGTCAAACCCAACATTGATGTTCAGAGGACAAGACTGCAAATATTTTCTAGAAAAACATCATAACGGGTTGGACATCTTAGTGGACTTCCTCGAAGACACGACAACAATTCCTGAAGATATCACAAGGCTGTAGGTAAGTTCCTTTAGAAATCCATTCCAGGAAATTGCTTGGTTGGTTACAAGAATAATGGGACAGACATCCACAACAAGCATTTCCCATATAATTATTTATATTTTATATTTCACAGTCAAGGAAAAATACATTTTCGATTGGGGGAAGCTAATTTCGATTGAGCTCTTCTCCTAGTTGTCACGATTCAAAGAATCAAATAAATTTTATATGTCATCCTACTTGATTTTCGCAATTGTGTATTGTTGTCAGTTTCCAAAACTTTCTCTTTCCAATAAAAGAAACTGTGGATTCAACCCAGTAAAATTCTGGCATGAGGCCCTGTGGAGACACAAGGCCTCCCATTGTTTTTATGAAGTTTTTAATGGCTTTGTCTCAGTTTTCAAAGATTTACTATTAGGCAAGGATACTTCGCGGATGTCTGGCTAGGCAACCAAGTTTTTGAACAGAAAGGGCACACTTGAGCAAGAGGAAAATCACAGTGTTCTCATGGTATTTGGCTCTAAGGAAAATCCTTCCTTCCTTCCATGCCACATCATGGACAAGAAGTTTGTTGTAGAAATAGCAAGGCAATACAACCACTGGTTGCATTTTTTCCATGACAAGAAAAAAAAACAGTTCATTCCTCTGCCCTGGAAAGTCGGAGACTTCGTGTGTAGAAACATCAACAAGACTGACGAGTTTTCCACCCATTTCAAGAAATTGAACCTAACGTACATTGAAAGGATAAAATGGTTTGACCCTAATGGCATTTTTTGAGAACATTTATCGGGTGTTGGCTTTAACACCTCTTTTATCCACACACACCTGACCCAAGACAAGAATAGTGTCAAAAATAATCTTGCTTCTGCCGATTGCGACGCAGAGAAATTGCAAAGTGCCAGTGAATTGTACAAACAACATGGAAAAGTATCTGGTCCCCTGCCAACACTCCCAAGAGCACGACATCACGGAGCATTGCTTCGACAGTCCACCCCAGTAAGAAATCAACCCATAAATCTTCGAATGAAGGAGGAGATAAGAACCCTCCTCGCATAAATATTTATAGTTCTCACAAAATTCCACTAACGAAGAAGAGAAAAAACAATGCAGGGCAGGCGGAGGAACCCCAAATTGAAAGTGGAAAACTGCAACTTGAAATTGAAGCTGAGCACATGCAGAAAATTGGGTCGTCTGTGGTGGAAATATCAGACAACAACTTTTTTGACATAGATGAATCCTTCGTAATCCAGAGCGGTACTTTTGACAGCCAATCTAAAAGTCTGGTCATTGAAAAGAGAGATGTAGAAAACAGGAAAGGCAAATCTCGCACAGAGATTAACTTTAGCGAAATGCCGCCATCCCAAATCTGCCAATTTCACTAGGGAACCAATGACATTCTTCATGATTCCATTTGAGGAATTGAGACAGAAAATGCCAATATGAAACAATGCCTCAATGAATTTGACCAGGCTTTCCTTGCAACTCCATAATTTTCCAGTCCTTTAGCAAAAATCGTGTTTGCTACCACTGCAACGAAGATGAAAGTATCCTCTACCCTCCTTGCATGCTCTAGAGCCCTTGTAGAGAATAACATCAACAAAAGAATGTAGGTAGTTACTGAAGCCTAGGAAACATCGCAAAATTTAGTTTCCTTCGGAAATAAGGCCAATGATCTGCTAGAACAATTGGAGACGAATTTAAAAAATGAACAACTTTTATGTGATCAGGTACTAGCCCCTTTTGCCAAATATGCCGACAACACATCAAAAATAAAAATAAGACAGGAGAAACTCCCCTCGCCAAAGTGCACCAAAAAAGAAAAATCATGCTGGCAAAAGAAATTTGACAACCTGGAGCTCATTGTCAAGTCATGTAAACAAGTCATATCAGAAAAGGAATATTTATTCACAAGCCTGCTCCAGCTAGACTTAGCCGGGACTACCAACGAGGTTCAAGATCCTAACTTAATTCTCAAATCCTTGTCAGTCACCAAAGAAGCCTTCAAGGAACAAGTTGATATTTTAAAGGGGTTGTCTTTCGAAAAATTTTACAGCATACTTGAACATCGTCTAGATGAGCATGAGCGTTGGGTATTGGACTATGCCTCACACAATGAAGAAATTGAACAGACTCTGCATATTATTTCAATGGATCTAAGGAAATTAGAAAACGACCTTTACGACATAGAAATATGGGATGAAACCAGCACAACCCCCATGAAAATATACATTGAATAATGGTTCCAAGAGAGAATGGATGGCCTCGTCCAGGAAGGGCAACAACCGGTCAACAGGACTACAATGCCCATCGATGACAACAACAAAAACACATTGGCTTTATAGTAAGTTTATATTGCCATCTTGTTTTGTTTATCAATCCAGTTTAAGTCTATGTTATCATCTTCTCTTTTTTATCAATCCACTTATGTCCTCTTTCAATAGAAAACTGTAACCAAACACTCTTAACTTCCAATTTCTTCTTTTCAGGTCTTCCTCTCTACCATCGTGCACTTCTTTCAACGTTTCTAATTCTTGTACTTATTTCTTTTTATGGTCCATGGGAGCCCCAATCCCAGTCTATATGACAAACACATTTAAATTTCCAGAAACATGTAATAGACATTATTAATTTTTGATAAATTCCAAAGAAAATTGATTCGACAATGCCCTTATTGTATACTAAATTTTGGGTTTCTAGGAACCTTTCTTGTTTGTTCCAAATAAAACTAATTCGGATATGCTACATTTCTTGTCTCCTATTGTATGCTAATTTTTTGGTCTTCAATGACATTGATGTAATTTCCAGATATATGTAATAGACATTATTTATTTTATAATAAGTTTGTATAGTTCGCAGCACTGCTTCTCAATTTGTATATCGCGAAACTCTTAGTGTTGTTTGTAGGGCACAGAACAACATAGACCCATTTTTGAAACCACCAGCCCAAGAACCCGTGATCCAAAAAATGGCGAAGTATGGAATGACTGCTCCCTGCATGCTCTATAAAACACGTACAAAGAAAACTAATTCGACAATGCTATATCTTTTTTGTCCAAGAAAAGCCTTAGTTTTAAAGCAAGATAATTTGGGAAAACGTTATTACTATTCTATTGTATAACATACATTAATTTTTTGTAAATTTCTATAGTTCGCAACTCCGCCTATCATGTTTTATATGGCGAAACTATCGGTGCTATTTGTAGGCCATAGAACATCAGAAACTCAATTTTGAACCCACCAATTTCCAGAAACATGTAACAGACATTATTAATTTTTGATAAATTACAAAGAAAACTGATTCGATAATGCAGTTATTGTATACTAAATTTTGGGTTTCCAGGAACCTTTCTTGTTTGTTCCAAATAAAACTAATTCGGATATGCTACATTTCATGTCTCCTATTGTATGCTAATTTTTTGGTCTTCAACGACGTTAATGCTTTAAATGTTTATGTAATTTCCAGAGATATGTAACAGACACAACGCCGCTTGTCAATTTCTATATCGCAGAACTCTTGATGCTGTTTGTAGGGCACGGAACAACATAGAACCATTTTTGAAACCACCAGCCTGAGAACCTACCATCCAAAAATTGGCGAAGTATGGATTGACCACTCCCTGCATGCTCTATAAAATGTGTGCAAAGAAAACTAATTCGGCAATGCTATATCTTTTTGTCCAATAAAAGCCTTATTTTTAAAGCAAACTAAACTTCGCCTGTCATTTTGTATATCACGGAACTGTCGGTGCTATTTGTAGGCCACGAAACATCAGAGGCTCAATTTTGAACCCACTAGCCCGAGAACCCACAATCCAAAAACTGGCTAAGTATGCAATGAGGGCTCCCTGCATCCTCTATAAAATCTCTCCCCCATACTTTATAAAAGTAGAAATTTCGTATGTATAAAACTAAATATCTACTCTATACAAGTACATATTTCGTATGTATAATTTTTTTATTTGTGATGAATTTCTATAGTCCGCAACTCCACTCCTTGATTTCTGTATTGTAGAGAACATCAAAGGCCCAATTTATGTATCGCACAACTGTGGGTGATTTTTGTATATTTCCAGCCCGAAAACCCACGATCCATTACAAAAGTACATATTTCCTATGTATAAAAGTATTTTAATGTATTTCAACTTTCTAGCCACGTGTCTGCACTAGGTCGCATTTACTCCCATCCCAACCTGGAAGGGACTCCGCTGCCATGCAGCCTTGTT
>JASDQU010239046.1:0-11053 GCA_032191745.1 Picea mariana
ATACGACCACAAATTTGCCAATGAATTCCCGCAGGACTTCATTCATCAGCCTCATAAAAGTGCTTGGCACGTTTGTCAAACCAAACGGCATGACCAGCCATTCGTACAAACCCTCATTTGTTTTGAATGTTGTCTTCCATTCATCTCCCTCTCTCATCCGGATCTGATGATATCCGCTCTTGAGATCTATCTTGGAAAAGTAATTTTCCCCACTTAGGCAATCCATCAGATCATCCATTCTCGGCAGTGGAAATCTGTACCTGATGGTGATTTTATTTATCGCCCTGGAGTCTGTACACATCCTCCAGCCTCCATCCTTCTTCGGACTCAGCACTGTTGGGACAGCACACGGACTAAGACTTTCTCTGACCAGTCCTTTATCCTGCAGATCCTGAACCTGCCTCTTGACTTCCTCATTCTTCTGAGGTGTCAACCTGTACGCTGCCTTATTTGGCAAGCTTTCTCCGGGTATGAGGTCAATGTGATGACTCACACTCCTCATCGGTGGCAACGAACGAGGTAGTTCGTCCACGATGATATCAACAAACTCTCCCAACAGTTCCTGAATCTCTTCCGGCAAGTCGTCCACTCTTGTGCTTGTCAGGACAATTTTCGGCTTCCTGACAACAAAGAACTGTGGATCTTCATTCTTCTCCAGCTCTGTGAGAAGCTCTTTCCCACTCATGAGAAGTATCGTGCTGGTTACTTCCGGCTCCACCTTCTTATCCTTCCCTGGAAGCAATGTATGTTTTCTCCCATCCTTCTCCAAGGTGTATGTGTTCATTCTCCCATCATGAACAACATTTCGGTCATACTGCCATAGTCTACCCAATAAAACATGACAAACATCCATGGGAATGACATCACACAGGATCTCATCCTTATATTCACCCATTTTAAATTGGACCAAGCATTGTTTTGTAACACATACCTGGTGTCCTTTCTGCAACCATGTCACTTTGTATGGACTCGGGTGTTTGTTCGTTTTCAGCTCCAGCTTCTCCACCATCTCGGTCGGAATGAGATTATCGGTGCTTCCGCCTTCCACTATGACCTTGCATTTCCAGCCCTTGGTCTTGCACGTGGTATGGAACAGTCTGCATCTTTGCACTGAGTTGTCCACCTCCTTCTCAGGTTTCAAGAGAGCCTTGTGCACTGTCAGTGACTTCCCACTTTCGGTGTCTTCATCCTCAACGTCACGCCTTTGTGCCTCGGCAACGTGAGCTTTTCCTCCATCCATCTTCCTCTCTAGACATTCAACGGCCTTGTGTCCATCCTTTCCACATGTGAAACATGTGATAACTCTTCCACGACCTCTTCCTCTACCTCGGGTACGAGGAATTACGTTGGCATCAGCATATCCGCCACCCTGCTTAGTATGCTGCCTCATCGGCTCAGCATATTGTTGCCTTTGTTCAGTTGGTGTCTGCCTCTGCTATGAGGTTCCTCCTCTCTCAACTCTACCCAGAGGCTTCTGAGTTCTTTCTTGGGCAACCGCCTTGCCCCTGGGCTAGCTCCTGCCTCACCCTCGATGTCCTTGCTTGCGGCTCAGCTTCTCTTCGGCCTTCAGAGCCATCTGGTACGCATCCTCAACTGTCCATATGGTTAGCATGCTTAGTTCGTCCTGAATGTCATACCTCAACCCATTCAGGTATCTTGCCACCTTTTCATCATCACTCTCCCGATGACCAGCTCTGATGTTGAGTCTGTAAAACTCCTCGGTGTACTCTTTCACCGTCATCAGCTTCTGTCTCAGGTTCTGCATGCGCCTGAACAGAGTGATCTGATAATCTCTGGGAATGAACTTCGCCTTCATCTTGGCGATCAGCCAATCCCAGCTTTTGATCTTCTGTTTGCCTTTGGAACGCCTGTCCGCCTGCAGCTCGTCCCACCATAAGGCTGCATGTCCTTTCAATTTAGTGACAGCATGCCTCACCTTCTTGTCCTCTTCGATATCTTCGTAATTGAAGTAGGTGTCGAGTGCTCGGATCCAATCCAGCAACTCTTCTGCATCCAGGCTTCCCTCATAGACGGGAATGTCCATCTTGGTCTTCGAGCTCATCCTAGCGATGGCTCTGATCAACCTCTCGGTTGATGCGTCTTCTGCTGAGACTTCCTCTGCATTGCATCCAGCCTCCTCTTCTACCTCGGAGTCACTGAACTCTGCTGCACTAGCACCACATCTCTAGGTGGTCTCCATTTCTTCAAGTCTGGCTCGGAGATCTCTCATCTCTCGTTCCATCTCAGCATTACCTGCTGGCCTACCCCTTCTTCGGGCATCCCTGTCTTCACGATCAGGAGATTGCCTCTCTCTTCTGGGCGGCATGGTGAAATCTGCTTCTCTCTGCTACCAGAACAAAGAGAACTCTTCAATGGCTCTGATACCCCTCTGACGCAAGTCGTGAGTATCAGAGTGCTTCCCTTTCCTCCTTCACTCCTCTTGCCTGAAATATACAGACAAGATCTTCAGGCTCTGATACCACTCTGACGCAATCCCTCTTGCCCTCGACGGCACGGTCTCTTTCACCAGGACCTTCATTTCCCACGGGCCCGAAGAACTCAACGGTTCTTCTCTCTTCCTGTCGGATTCTCTGCACCCACAGTTCACTCCTCTCTATTCTCTTTTTCTCTACCTCGGGGGATCGGGACTTCGCCTCTCGCACTACCAACCACTTGGGATTTCAGCTCCAGATATCTAACGCGCCGATATGTTGAGACTCACGATCTCGTGATCTCGTGGCTTCGCTTCCTGCGAGTCTAGAGTAACTCCACTTCGACTTCCGAGACCCGAGTCGTCGATACCCGAGTATCGCTACCTCGTCCCCTCGCGATTTTGCGACTTATGAGACCAGTTGCTTGGCTCTTCGACTCCCGAGACCCAACGTCCCGAGGTCACGTGCCACCGGTCCCTCCGAAAATCGACGGCTCCTACAAAATATGGAAATCGCTACTCACGATATCGACGTGAATGCAACTCTTGCGCTCGCCAACCCCGATATGCCGATATGCGATAGAAAATGGGTTCTACTTACGCTTGAAGGTTAACTTTCTCCCCAAAATTCAAGTCGTCAATTCTCTTCCTCTTGAAGAGTCCTTCGCTCCGAAACTTCTCCCGTTCGGGCTTCACCTAGGTCTGTTCCACAATACTCGCAAGGAACTCTCCCTCCTGAGCTTTCACCAACTTTCTACTCAGAACCACTCTGAATTCAATTCTTCCATAATATCACATACGCAGCATATGAAAGAAGTAAGTAACAGGAAGCGAATATGCAAAGGCACAATGCCAACAACACACAGAAAATAAACATGTCCATGGAATTTGACCCAAAGATTTTCATGTCCTCCTCTTCTCAGGCCTTCCTCTGAGACTTCAATGCAACCTGTTCTTCACTTGCACGGTTCGAATAACTCAACACCGCTTCTGGGTTAACAAAAATGAGAGTTTAACTGTCCCGCTTCCTCGACGCCCTCTATGTGGAGAAATTCCACTGCACTCTATGCAGGAACCTCCCGGCTTAGACAGAGGAATGATTAAGACTCATTTTCTCATTCCCTCAGATTTCGAACCTACCATGCGATCACATATGCAGCATATAGACAATAGGTGAAACAAGAAGCAAATATACAACAGCATAATATCAACAACACACAGAGAATAATCACCGCCATGAAATTGAATCAAAGCTTCACTATTAATTCAATATCTGTACATGGGGATTCTTCACCAGTTCTCTGAGTTGCTCTCTTCCTGCTCCTGAATGATAATGCTGAATAATAAAAATCTCAATTATACAAAGGAGGGTGCCTATATTCGTTTTCCCTCCTGAAAGTAAAACTATCTAATCTACAGCTAATTCCTATCTAACAGCATTAAAACTATTAAATGCCTTCCTATCTATAACACAATACAAGTGCGCTCAGCTTTGAATGCCTTCATTTAAATGGCGGCGCAACAATCTTCAAAGTAATACAAAAAAATGTATGTGTTGGCACTGCCCAGCTGTATCTCTTTACCCTTCACGTGTTGGCTCGCTTAATGAGTCGTAGATGCTCCTGCATCATAAAGTGAAGTGATGAGTGTACTATAAGTCAAAGTGGATACAAAATATATTATTTAAATAATAAATTTAATGGATAAATTACTAATTGGAAAAGTGGTTAGAAGTTGGTTAACCCTAAAATAAGAAAAGTGGGTTAAGATGGTTAAAACGTAACCCCTTGAGGAAGCTACATAAAAGTATAAATAAGAAGAAAGACTCTCTCATTTTATATCACACTTGAGAATATTGAATATCTATAGGTGACTGAGGTAGCCAAAGGATATATAAGACGAATTTCAGAGAGGAGGTGAAGTAAAGAAGGTCCTAATTCAAGGGAGGATAAATTCTTTTGATGATGGTTTCTAAGGTATGTTATTTACAGGTCATCTCACCATTTGCGCAATAAAAAAAATTTAGAATGATTCAAACCGTGAAATTGATATTTCATTGAGAAAACATATCCAATTAGTCGTGGTACAAATTTCAGCATGTGGGTTGTTGTAGTTTTGGAGTTACAGTTCGTGGAAAATAAGGTTTGTGGCTAGTCCTAAAACTAGTCTAAAATAGGTGTTTCCGGTAAAAATGTCATAACTTCTTCATAAAATATCCAAATTAAGTAAGACCAAAAGTGTTGGTTAGAGTATAGTCTTTATTATTTTGTGTAAAATTTTCAGATCCACACAACAAATATTCCGTGTGGGGTACGCTCAACAAGTTCGCTCTCTAGAATAAGCCAGAATTCAACAAGATATGCCATTTTTGCTATAACTCCTTTTATGAGAGGTTCCAAGTAGTGACACTTGGAGGAATTGCATAAACCACACTAAAGAACATTGTGTACTATTTTCATATATTTATTCATTATATGTGCATAGTTATGATTATTTCAAGTTAGGGTTGTTGACTAATCCAAAACTAGTCATGTGAGACTAAAGAAAAGTTTGATGAAAATGCTAGTCTCTTGTTGTTAAATTTAAGGAAGGTTTGCATGTATGTGATCATATACACTAGGTCTATTACAGAGTTACAAATCATATTTGGATCATGAAATTGATTAGGGCTTTTGGTTGAGGTACATTTTGGGTACATGGTTGAGACAAGTAGTTGATGAGTTGGCACATACATGAGGTGTATAGTTGATGATGTTGGTACATCTTAATGAGTCATAGTTGATGAGTAGTTGATACATGATTGGTACATACTTGGTACATGGTTAGAGGCACTTATTAGTATTATTGTTGACACATGGTTTATGGATGATGTAGCATACTTGTATTGGTATATTATTAGAATCACATATTGGTCTTGGTGATGATTATGAGTTGTTGTGTTATGCTTGGTTGATTCACATATTTGAGAGTTGTCTTGGTGATTGATCTTGGTGAGTAGATCTGATTTGGTTGATAAGATTGATGAGACAGGTTGTTGTGATAGGTTTTTTGGACAGATTGTTGTGATATGTTATTTGTACAGGTTTGGTGCATGGTTGATGCACTTGTTCATGGTATAGGTTGAGGTACAGGTTTGGTGCATGGTTGATGCACTTGTTCATGGTACAGGTTGAGGTATAGGTTGGTGCATGGTTAATGCACTTGTTTATGGTATAGGTTGACCACAAGTTGTTTGGTACATGTTGGTGCATGTTTGATGCACTTGTTTATGGTACAGGTTGATTACAGGTTGAGGTATAGGTTGATGCATGGTTCAGGTTATTGGTACAGGTTGTTTGGTGCAGGCTTATTGGTATAGGTTTACAGTAGTATATCTCACAGTGATAGTGTGACAGTGGTTCCATCATTCTACTTCTACATCAGGGCGGTTGGACGGGGCAAGGATAGGTGGTTGTAGCCATCTTCCGGTTGTAGCCAAAGAACATAGGGGATTGTAGCCTCCTTCTAGTTGTAGCCAGAGAATTGGGGAGTTGGAGCTTCCTTCAGGTTGTAGCCCGCGAAGATAGGGGGTTGGAGTCTCCTTCCAGTTGCAGATGGAAAACAAAGGAAGTTGGTGCTTCCAATGAATGTAATTCTTAAAGACATATAAGAAAAATCATTATGTGGTTTTCTCCTGCTTTGGGTTTCCACGTAAAACACTGGTGTACTGTGTATGTGCGTGATTTCTCATTTGTTCATTGTTTATTTACTCTGCAATTATTGGATGATAATGCTACATTGATATAACACTTGCATTTTATGGTGAAAAAGGATTAAATTGCTCTATTACTGATTCACCCCCCCTCTCAGTAATCCAACAATTGGTATCAAAGAAGGTTCCTTCAGGAAACAGTTTAACCACTGGAAGGAGATCATGGATTATTCTGAGAATGGAGTACGAATGTTTAATGGACATAATGGTTTTAAGTATGAGATGTGGAGCATAAAAACAAAAGTATTTTTACAGGCACAAGGACATTATATTTGGCTATCAGTTGTTACAGGATATGATAGTTCAAAAAGGGAAAAGATTGTAGCCAAGAAGGAATTGAAGAAGGATAACAAAATAGCAATGGATTTAATCTGGGAAGGATTACCTAATCCGGTAAGAGAAAAGGTTGGTAAATGTTCATCAGACACAAAAATTTGGGATAAGTTACATGGCATATATTCTTCACGCATCGTAGATTCATAAAAATGCCAAAGAAGATGTAGATAAAGAAAAATAAGAAATATTCTCATCATGTCAAACAGATTCAGAAGAGGAAGAGTATGAAGAAGCATAAGTTGATTACAGAGAAAAATTGATTATTGCAATTGAACATCTAAAGAAATAAAGAGAAGAAAACAAGTCATCCAAGAAAGAATTGATGAAGCAAAAGGAAAGTGTTCAAGGTTCCGAAATAGATTAGAAGGTCATCAAGAATTTAAGAGCTCAACTAGAAGAGGACAGAAGAATTGAAGAAACTCTAGAATATCAAAAGAAATGTTTAGAAGCCAACATAGCATCACAAAAGGAAGAAGCAGAAAAGAGAGAAAAGATACTGATGTATCATCTCAAGGAAAGAACCAATGACTTAAACCAACTTGAGGAAGAGTTTGGTCAAGAAGAGAGAAGACTGGAAGAAGAAATAATTACATTGAAAATCCAACTTGAAGAAGCAAAGAGAACATAATAGGTCATGAAGTCCTAGATAATGAAGAGAGAAGAAGAGGTTGAGAATCTTGAAGAAGAAGTTGTCACACTAAGAGTCAAAATCATCAAGCTCAACAAGAATGTTGAAGAGACAGAAATATCCACATCAGTTGTAGAGAATGAAGAGAAGCACTCTACGTTGCTAGAAAAGAAGAATGAAGAAAATAGAAAGAGTCGTGCATAAGTACTGAAAGGAATGAATCATGGTCAACTGGAATCTAAGAAAAATAATAAAGATACATCTTCAAGAAGACCATCCATGTTCAAGCCACAAATAAGCTTCAATCGTGATCATGATCAGTCAAGTTAGAAATTCAGAAGGAATACACCACAAAGAATATCATTCACTCTCAAGTACGAGCTTCTCAAGTACGAGCTTAGGGAGGTTGGTAAATAAGCCCAACCGAAAACCCTGACCGAAAATGTGGAATTATTTTATTTGTCACATTTTTTAGGGAATCTACGGGTTGCAATCTAGAAAGGCGCGGATGTCCGCATGTTGCACAAAGGAAACCCATAGATATAAGCAAAATTCATGTTTTTTAAGTGATTTTGATGAGGGAAGTTGGTATTTTGATTAGCAAGCTAGGGAAAAGGGTTGGGCCATGTCAAAAATGCATAGATGTGGCAATTTGTGCTATAACACTCATTGAGAGGATGGTATAGACACCTTTCCATGCTGGTGTGGAAACACTTTTTGATTAAAGCCTCTTTCCACCATTCAATTTTTTTAGATATAAGTCACTGAACAAAATTAGCTCCCATTGCCAAATTCATTGGGACTGGATATTTTATTTCTAGACTCCCATTCTCTCTGGGAGCTCTAATTGTGTTCCAATTGACAAGGTGAAATTTGTTTGTGTTGGTTTTCCCACCTTACTACTTGAAATCACATATTTATTTTCGAACTTGTTGCATGACACTTGTTACTGCCAACAAGGTTGAACATTGAAAAATAGGAAGGGGCGATAACATAGACTTGATTAGCACTACTTTACCTATTGGATTTAATCAATGCGAGCCCCACTATTGCAATCTATTCTTGATTTATTGAATACACTTTGCCAAATATCTAGAATTGGATTTACTATAGTGATTGGCATGACCAAATATTTAAAGGACGACCAATTTGGTAATCATGGGAAGGCTAAAATTATTTACATGTTTTGAAGAATAAGTACGCTTATATTCCATCCATAAATATGAATTTTCTCACTTATTTCTTTGCCTCCATAAGCACTTAAAAATTGATATAGAACAATCTCAAATCATGTGGCAATAACATATGAAGCTCCACCCGAGAGGAGAGTGTCATCGACAGATTCAGAGTGATTTATTTCCCTGACACCTCTTTCTATACTAATCCCATGTAGATTGCCCAAAAATATTTCCCACTCTAATATGTTGCTCAGAGAATCTACCATAATTATATAAAGTAGGGGGAGAGGGGACATCCCTGCTTTAGTCCTGTTTTAGACTTGAATAAATCTGTTGGCCTACCATTCACAAGGGATGTGATCCAAGTGGATCCTATGCAATATTTCACCCAAATAATGAAATATTTTGAAAAAACAAATTTACGAAGAACATCAAATAAAAATGAATGTCTTACCCAATCAAATGCATTCGCCATGGCCATTTTGAAAGAATTAATTTTCTTTGTTTTTTCTACTAGCATGTATCGTCTCTTGAATCAATATTATATTATCAATGATATGTCCTTTCTATATAAATCCACCTTGACTAATAGAGATAATTTTAGGGAGCATTTTTTAAGCATGTTTTCCATTATCTTTGTCGGGATCTTGTAAGAGGAGTTACATAAAGAAATGGGTTGGAATCTCGAAAAAAATATGGATTGACCTTTTTCGAGATTAAGGCTAAAAAAAAAGAGTTGGTACTTTCCCCAAGATTGATATTCTTTTGCAAGTAGCTGAGAATCCTTTTTAGGTCAAATTTGATCAAAGACCATCAAGCCTAGAAAAAGGGAATTGTAAAGCCATCTAGACCCGAGGATTTATCTGGATCAAGACCCCATATCTCTTTCACAATGTCCTCTTTTCCTATCTCTTTAATTAGTTATATATTTTCTTCACTGGACACTTAATGATGGTATATTTTCTAGCATTATAGCATCACCAACATAATGATCCTACTCCTCCTCTATATGAGGCTTCAAAATGAGATTGGCCTGCTTCTTTGATGGAAGCAAAATCAATCAGACATCTTCTATATTCAAGGGATACCTCATTCATAGTATTGTTTTGAAGTCCTTCTTTAGTTTGCTTGGGGTAGAATGTGGTTTTTTTTCACCAATTTTAACCAAAGACTCTATGATTTTAAATGCCAGAGCTCTTCCTCTTTCCGGTTAGCTATATGAATTTTCCCACAAAAATCTCTTTCTTCCATGAGGTCATTCTTAGTTACATCCCCTTCTTCAATTTTAAATTGCAAATTACTAAAATTGGATAGTAGATCTGATTTCTCTTGAGCTAGAGAAACATTGGAGATGTTAGCCCACTCTTTTAACACTGCCTTTATTTCCCTCACATAGAAAGGGGATCCAAAAGAGACACGAGTTCCTTTGAGGGGGGAGTATAAGGACCAAATTTTGGTTGAGAGAGAGCTTCATAACTATTTGTTGTAGGGGATGATTTTATCTTTTGAACATTAGCTCCTCTTGAAGTCACTTTCTTTGTGTTTAGTTTCTTATTCACTATTTTCCATTGATCTTCTTTCTGTATTGTAGATTGATTCACAATGTTGTTTTTTCAATCTTTAGCAAAATGCCCATCTTCATGACAGGTTTTGAACTTGAAGGGTAGTGGCTCGTAGTCCAACTTCTAGATGTGTTTCTAGTTGTCCAAATTGAAAAAATTGCTTCTGGAAACCCTTTTTCTTGCACACGCAAACATGCCATCTTTTGGTTCAAATTTATCAATATACTTATCCAATGTATTTTTAATAATTCTCAGTGAGTCTTCGTTCCAACAATGTAAGGGAAAATGAGGAAATCAAATTCATATAGGAACAACCGAAGGAATGCTCGATAGTAGGTCAAAATTTGGAGTCCATTGGTTGAAGTAAGTATCACTTTTACCCATAAAGTAAGGACCATTGTAGAAGATGAGGTTTCTTTCCTCTTTCTTTTCAAACAAAAAAGCATAAAACCCTCTTCCACATAAACACCAAGAGATATCTCATTTTATCATTGCTACCCAGTTATTTTGCATCAAGATGTCTATTGATCTATGTTATCACACGGTTTGTACTTGTGAAAATCTCATCAAAAGTAGACCAAATTTTGCATAACTACAAGAAATCCTACCAGTGACACCTTAGTAATAAATCCCCTTGTTTTAGTGATGGAGGAGGTCCACCATATGGGAGGCTTCCTCGATGACCTCAAGGGATCAAAGTAGCAAGTGTGTTAGCCAAGCCTACTTACTTCCCCTCCCTTGATCACCTAAGATCGGTCTAAGCCAATGGAATGAATGAGGTATGGAGTTGTTTGAGTACCTTCCTGGAACAAGAACACTTTGTAGCATCGATAGTATGATTTCCAAGTACAAACATGCAATTATTACCTCATGAGACACTAGACATATGAAAATTGTGATAGCTGGTACAAATTTGCAGTAGTACACCAGTATTATAACAAAAATATAATTTGTAACAACAATAATAAATATGCTTCAAAATTGCAACAATTGACAAGGAAAACTTAGCATAAATCCACTAGATTAATATCCAATTTTTAGATGCAATTTCTAGGTATGTTACGCCACCTTTAGATCAATGTATGCAACAAATAAGAGTGTATTCATATGGTTGTAGCAAACTTTTGTAACAACAAGAAGTTTGCAATCAAATTAGCTCAAGTTAGT
>JASDQU010239047.1:0-16163 GCA_032191745.1 Picea mariana
ATTCCTCACCTTTAGAAATATTGCTAGCATCTCCTCTATCATAAAAAAATATGGTTTTGTTTCCATTAGGAGACATGAGCTTCTTGAAGCCCTCTACAATTGACATAGAGTCTTCTGGTGCACCCTTTTACCTAGACAGGTTTCCCTCCCACAAGATATATATCAGTAATTCATTGTATCCCTTGCTCCATCCAAATTTCCCATAGCCCTACCTCATGTCATATATTTTCTTTTGGAGACATCAAACGAGTTTTTCACATGATCAATAACAATAGTGTTACATATGAGGAAGACCTACACATTGAGTTCCTCAAACATGGTATTCACTCTATCAACTTACATATTGTCAATTTGTTTGATTTATTGCGTTGTTTGATCAATTTCTCCTTTCACATGGTTCCACCATATCATCCAACCCATTTTGAAATCAAGGTTTATTTAAGATCCTACAATTACATGACCATCATGATTGAACACACTTAAATACTTGTTATCAAATTTAGTTAAGATCCTATGTTGAATGGCATAATTTATTTTTTTTTAAAACCCCAACATTGGTCGCTTTAGCGACTAACATGTCCGTTGCTAGTATTACCAATTGGTCGCAAACACCAACGTGTTAGTTGCTAGAGTGACCAACCTATTAGTCGGTCAAGTGACCAACCAGTTAGTCGCTTGTATTTCCATTTGGTCGCAAACTAGGTCACTTGGTCGTTCTAGCGACTAATTGATCCTCCTTCATTTGAACTTTTTAACTAATGGTTTGGTCTCTCTAGAGACTAAGATTCATCGTTCTAGTGACTCATAGTGGTTTATTGACTAAGTTTACCATGGTTTTCTTGGTCACTCTTGCGACTAATATTAGTCATTCTATCGACTAACATTCGTCGCTAGATGAACTTTTCCCTATTGTGAATAGTCCTCTTTTCCCGGTCGCTAGACCGGCAAAGATCCATGTGTGGCCACTAGACCGATGAATGGATTCCAACGGAAAAAAAAAATCATCTTGGTCGCAAAAACGACTCTATGTCGACGGAAATTCGTCTCTACTTCATCACAAAAATGTTCAAATTTAATAGTGATTGTATTTTGTTTTATGGTTTCAAAGTAATCATTTTACATCTACAAAGTAGGTATTTCACATCTACTCTAATGAAAAGGAAGGAACTCCATTATCCTTGTATCATATTTCACAATGTATTCTTTTGGATACTTTCAAGTGGGTTTTGAAGGGAATGATTATTTGGTATGAATTTTGTTTTTTGGAGTTGTGTTTTTCCTTACCGCTTCAATTTAATTTTCCCCTAAATGTAATTCTTTTAAGATTGACATTGTCCTCTACTATTTTGAATAATAAGTATTGAGCAGTAGTGCAACCAATGGTATCTACTTCAAGTTATAGATGATGGAGGCCTCCACATCCCACAATCCACAATGTATAGTATGCAACAATGGAGGCTTCCACATCTCACAGTGTATATCGTGAAGTATATACCATCATTTGCACCACTGCTTGATGTTTATTGTTTGTCATCTACCACTGTTTTTGCACTGGTGGCCCTTTGACTTGACATTTTTTGGTAGAGGCCTCCACATCCCATGGTGTATACTATGAAGTATATGTCATTGGATGCATCACACTACTTGATGTTCATTGTTTTTCCTCTGGCATTGCCTTTGTAATGATGGCAATGGAGGCCTCATTATCCCCCAATGTATACTTTGAAGTATATACTATTGGTTGTATGATCTGAAAATACCAAACAAGTTCTGATACAAACTTGATCCAAAATATCAACAAAACTCTTATACCAATTCAGCCCGAAAATCCTTAGATGTCAGTTAGTTCATAAATACACATAAACATCTGACCAAATTTGGGAAATTAAAGATCGACTTGATTATTTACAAAATATCATGTGAATGTATTACTTATCCATAAACTTCATTAATTGATAAATATAACTTGCAGAATTAATGAGTGTCAAAATAGGGAGAAATAGACCGCTCTTATTAATGCTCAATTGCCAAATTACAATAAAAGGGCTTACAATACCAAATTTGAAGTCATTCTTCAATTCTATTACTCAATCCTAGAAACAGAGTTCATTACTAAATTCCTCACAAAATTTTGAGAAAAATGAGTATAAACTCGACTATGTTCTGAACAGGTGCTGAAAAAACCCTTTTTACATGCATAATGAGACTATGGGTCTCATTCATGACAAAGTGAAATAAGAGTTCCATAAATATCATTTTTCCACAAAAATAACATCACCATCATATTCCTCTCGAAATTTTGAGAAAAATGAGTATAAACACCCTATACCTTTCTCCAAGAACTCAATGGCACACAAAATTAGGCAAATCAACATTAAAAACACCTCTTGCACACAAATCGAGAAAAAATATGTACTTGGAATGAACTCCCATGCATCATGTTCCAATCAGGCATAAAAACCCAGGTCTTTCTTTGGTCCAGAGCTAGGTTTAAATAGGCTAAAATTGGCCTAAGCCACCAACCAAAATTTTGGGCAAAATTGGTTAAAATATAACTATAATATTTATTGTTTGTTATAGAAAACAATTAGTGTCGAATGTTGCTTAGGAAGATAAGGTTAAGATGAAGGAATATTCTGAATTCCATGGGAGGTTGAGGGTTCTATTCCCTTCGACCCGCAAACAAGTTGTATTCTCCCTTAGTCAAATTTGGCCAATCGGAGAGTGCCACGTGGCACTCTCTGATTGGTCCACTTGTTTGCCTATGTCATCACCCTACCATGCCAGTGCCCAGTCACCTACCCATGTATCTGTCATGTCATCATCTAGCCACCTACCACATGTACCTGCCACATCATCATACAGATTCCACGTCATTCGTACGGATGACATGTGGCACATTTTTATTGGTCCATATGGACCTCTGAAAATGCCAAAAATGAGTGACATGTGGCAGCCTCTCATGTTTCCATGTCACCCTGCTGATGTCAACATGATGTATCATGTGACATGTACAGACAGGCCACATGGCAGCGTGTGGGCCTGCCACGTCGCACCCTTGCTTGACGTTTTTCCCTGATTTGACCAAACTTTGGCCGGCCATAACTTATTCATACGAAATCTATTTGAGGAAATGTTTTCACCATTGGAAATATATCGATGAGCCCTACGCAATGAAGTAGTTTTCAAGAGCATTTGAGAAAGTCAAAATTTGAGCATTTATGAGTACTTATGTTCCTCTGTGAACGTTTCGGATCCTCTTGGATCTTTGTGAGCGTTCCTAAATCACACCTCCCCAATGAAGAACTTTTGGACCTCCAAAAGTATGGATTATTCAAAAATTAAGTGAGAATGCTTCCACCTCACGTGTCTAGTGTCAACCAACTTTCCTTCTTGGATAACGAGCACCTAACTCATCACAACCATAATGAAGACCGAAACAACATTGTTGACCAAGTTAAACATTCCCTTAAATTCACAAACTCTTCCATTCATTATTTCAATAGCTAACCATATCCCATTGATTAGTAATACATTGATCAACAAACTAAATATACAGATGCAAAAGAGAATGAACCATCAACATATCTACCCTTCTTAACAGGAAAAACATCAACCAAAGGACTTCTCATGCTTTCAACCATAGGGTGTAAATCTGGATCCTGGATACTAGCCTTAACAAGCATGTGCTTGTTGACATTTGACTTTGTTAAGATCGAAATGACAAACTCACAAGGATATAAATCCCCCTGTGTTTTTGTAGAGGTGGTACTCCTCTTTGGCTAAAAGATATGTCTTGAATATCTTGGATTAGGAGAATTCTTAGGCAGCAAACCCTAGATCTTTATTACTTGAATTTATTCAATAAAATGGTTCCTCAATAACCTGATATGATATTTATGTGCATCAAGAAGTCTTTTAATAATAGAAAAGATTGAAGGAGGGTTTCAATATCAAAATAGCTTTGAGCTCGACATCAAATATACAACCTTCTTAATGACATACAAATACATTCATATCTTCTTCACAAGAAATAGAAGAGAATAATTTGATCATCTAAAAGAATTTTAAAAAAGTATTATTATCAAGATCAAAAAGAGAATTTGATAAGTCAATTTCAAATACCTTTTACTAAAAACTTAGAGTTACAAGATACAATCGAAATCAACCCCGAAGTAATTTTTTGTGGAATTTTATTCATGAAATATGTTATTCATTACAAAATATCTGAGAGTCATACATATGGTTGTAAATACTCCATGATCATACAAGAATATTATTTTGAAGAATACAAGAAGAACACTCAAGAACTCAGCCTTGTGCCCAACTCAGAGGTTCAAGCATAAAGCTATGAGAAATGGTGTAGAAGAAGAGAAAGAGTGGAGAAGATGGAGATCTCTTTTTTTTAATCAGAATCTTTTCTTTTTATTTATGGTTGTACTTTGTTCTTGTGATCTTTTGCCCCTGCCCCTCTGATAATTGAACCCTTGATGGAGTCTTTCTTCTCTTTAAAAATCAAATTTTCTAACTCCTTGAATAGTTAGGGTTTTTTCCTTCTTGAATTTCCCCTAAAATTCTTTTCTTCAAACATTCACTTTAATTAATGCTTAATTTAAGTTTTTTTAATGAGTTCACATCATTAACATCTGAATATTTCAAATGGATCATTTCATTTTTTTTAATAAAAAATTTTAAATAAACTTTTATTTTCAAAAAATTTATTAATTGTCCTTTAAAAGAGGGGGACTGTGTTTAAATTTTCTAGAAGTCATAATCAACTTTTCATCCTTTTAAAACAATTCATATGTGATCTTAATTGTCTTATCTTTCCAACAATATAAATTTTATACAAATCTGACTCCCGGATCTCAAGATATGACCTCGCGAAGTTAAGTTGTCAAGTAAACTCATCAGAAAACAAGTTGACTGTCTTTTGATTTCTAGGGAAAATGTAGCCATTTTAAATCCTTCAAATATGTACCAACATATTTTTCATCGAAATGTCTTTCCAACAATATAAAATTTGCGTGATATCGTCGTCTGGAGCTCAAATAATGACCTCTCCAAGATCATGACTCAACCACCGTCGATCAAGTTCATGGGAAAATTTGGGCCCCTAATCTGAAATTCGTTTTTTCTCCTTTGTAAATTTGACTTTTTGGTCATAAAATTTATCCCACACACATGGGAGTATGGGATTTTTTGTTACATATAATGCTAAGTGTAATGGAAATTTAGTAAGAAAATTGAAAAGATAAAAAGAATATGGAGCTTAAGAGGGTTCAACCCCCCTTTAGAAAATTGATTAAATAATAATATTTTGACCAAAATTATACTCCACCCATGCCCAGTGAGCATTGATGAGTCAACCATTTGAACGTCGTTATGTGTCATTGTGTGGTTGGTCAATTATCTTCCAATAAGAATATGCCATGTGTCACAAGTTGTAAATTGACACGTGTCTCTTGGATATATATCCAGAAAACTTAGGACAAGAGAGATAATATTAACATAATTTGAGGAATTCATGGGGTTACGTGAAATATGTAAAAGGAAAATAAAATAAAATGAGAATATGAAAGTGAACATGGAAATGGATAAGTATGAAATATGTGGTATAGAGAGTAGAGTGTAAGAAAGAAAAATGATTAAGCATGGAGAGGAGAGTAAGGAAGAGAGAAAAGAGAAAAATGGTTAAGTATGAGAAGAGAAATGACTAAGGGAACATGAGAGTAATTATAAAATGGAAAAATGACCAAGTATGGGATGAGAGTATGAAGAGAAGTGAGGGGATAAGAGAGGAAAATGGTTAAGTGCGGAGATGGATGGAGATGGAAGGTGACAGAAATGACTAAGTGAGGAAAGTACTTAGTCAAAAATTTGAAAATGAAGAGGAAAGATGTACCATACTTAGACAAATTATTCTTTCCACTTTTCAAAGTTCTTTTTGTAATCTCTTTGTTGGAATTCTAAAAACAATTATGAATATCTTAGGCATACAGATTTGGATTTTGATTATGAAAAATGCATGATGAAGATGAGACTGAAGGCTACCTAATGAACTTATAATTGTTCAAAAATCTTCTTATTCTGATGCCAATTTTTTTTATTATACTAGGAGCGGGAAAATATAGATGACCAATTTTGGTCAACAGTACATTGTAGTGACAACTGTCATATTCGTCTTCATCTGATGATGTCTCACAATGAAATCAATCCCATCCTTGAAAAGATGATACCTATTTTGTTCCATGTAGAAAATGGTTTTCATGTCATACAAGTATGGACTTCCCAAAACCATCCCACAAATGTCAAGTGGAACCACATCTAACTCTACCTCATCAATGAAACTAGATGTGATCGCAAACAGTAACTTGCATTTATTAGTTACATAAACCTGAGAATTATCACAAATCCAACCCAAAGGATACAGTCACGGATGAGGCCTAGTTTCCAATCCTAAATTCTGAACAACTTGCTCTGAAATAAGATTTACTTGTGATCCACTATCAACAAGTGTATCAATATTGGTGTGCTTTTAGATAACTCGGAAATGAAACGGGTCATTTCTTTGCCTTACATCAGGAATTACTTTAGACTTTGCAAAATAAGTATGCAAAACGAAACTTTCAATAGAAGAATTACCTTTGATTCCCATAGTTGTAACCTTAGTTTTATCTTCAAAATATGATCCAAGATATTGAACTATGGTCACGGTCTTCTTATTACCCTTCCTAGGTTGAACCCACTTTGGCTTCAGTTTTGGATGCAACTTCCAACAATTCTTCTCATCATGTCATTTATTCTCGTGGTGAGAACATGTAGGCTTCTTCTCTTCATCCTTCTTCATTGTAGTTGTCTTATTACTCTTCCATTTTCCCTTGGACTACTCCTTGAATTCATGTGGCTCCTCTGACACATCCTCAACAACATGTTTTCCTTTGCTAGATTCAAGACGTGTAGCTTGTATTGATACTTTGTCAATATTAGTAGGATTAAACATCAATATAGTATGGCAAAGATACGGATGCATATTGTAAATATAATTTAGAAGAGTTTTAGGAGTATGTAATGGAATTCCCAAAGATAATGCCTTTCTCTTAAATTCATGTGTATAAGCTTGAACATTTTTCCCTTTTCCTTGTCTTAAATGTTTCCAAACAATCATTGATGTTTGCATATAAATTAATGGATAAAAAAAAAATTCTTAATGCAACAGTAAATTCAATCCAGGAAGAAATAACTTTACCATGTTGAATAATATCAACTTGTGTCTGACTCTCCTACCATATCAAAGTTGTGTCGCTCATGCGAAAAGTAGCCAACTATATCCTTGAAGTATCATGTATGATTTTATGTACCATGTAATACACTTCAATCTGTTTGACCCAATTATCCAACTTCTTTGTGTTCAACTCTCCATCATAAGTAGGAAAAACAAACTTTACATCTAGATTTAACAAAGGTAGATCATGAGAACGAGAAAACTTCTTAGAACACTTTTTCATCTTATGAGAAGATTGTTCACTTTCATCGAACGAACATGATGATGATGATGATGGGGATGAAGGAGACCCTCGAGGTTCTTCAGCTTCTCCTTATCCTTCAGCTTTACCATTGTTTCAACTGGACCACCTTCATTTTGATGAGGAGTTTCTCTCCTTCTTTCTAGGTCTTCCCACAATTCTTTAACCATGGTTGTCATCTCAGAGAACATTTTTCGAAACTCTTTATCAACCTCAGAAAGAACATCTTCATGCTCCATTTATTTTCTTCAAAATACATGTTCAATCTCATGGTTAAATTCTTCAAGTGTGACTTCACCTTGCTTGGATTTGGACCTTGTAAGCATTCACTTGCAAATACACGTTAAAACCAGATCTTATACCACTTGATCTGAAAATACCAAACGAGTTATGATACAAACTTTATATGAAATATGAAAAAAACTCTTATACCAATTCAACCCGAAAATCCTTAGATGTCAATTAGTTCATAAATACACATAAACATCTGACCAAATTCAGGAAATTGAAGATCGACTTGACTATTTGCAAAATATTATGTGAATGTATTACTTATCCATAAACTTCATTACCTGATAAATATAACTTGCAAAAATAATGAGTTCCAAAATAGAGAGATATAGACCGCTCTTATTAATTCTCAATTGCTAAATTACAATAAAAGGGATTACAATGTCAAATTTGAAGTCACTCTTCAATTATGTTACTCGATCCCAAAAACAAAGGTCATTACTGAATTCCTCACAAAATTCTGAGAAAAATGAATATAAACTCAACTATGTTCTGAATAGGTGTCAAAAAAGCCTTTTTTGCACGAATAACGAGACTATGGGTCTCATACAAGATAAACTAAGATAATACTTTCATAAACAACACTTTTACACAAAAATAAAATCACCATCAGATTCCTCTTGAATTGTATAAACACCCTATACCTTTCTCCATGAACTCAATGACACACAAAACGAGGCAAATCAACACTAAAAACACCTTTTGCACACAAATCGAGACAAAATATGTACTTGGAACGAACTCCCGTGCATCATACTCTAATATGGCATGAAAACTCATGTCTTGCTAGTAAGTTTTAAACCTGTGAAGTAAAGTAATGCATATATATTCTTAAGAAAAATAGAATTTAATCAATGGCTCATACACAAAGTACACAGAGATTTTATACCGCAAACCCTCAATCGGGAAAACCTTTCTTATATTCATTATATCGAATTCCACCATTCACCATACAATATGTACAATGTTTTTAGGTATTCTGTAGATATTGAAACCCTAATCCCTTAATATGGGATTAATTTAGAAAACCGCTAAAAATAGCAAAAACCAACCAAAAAAAAAAATTAGGGCGTTGCCCCGGGCTAACGCCCGTTGCCGAACGTTGCGCGTAACCAGGGGGGGTCATACCTGCCCCCCCTGGGACCCCCCTAGGAAAGTGCCTGGTGCACACAACACAAGGAGCACTACTCGAGGGATCTTCAAACGCAGTTGTCATATCTGACGCGCCCACACACACACATGCAAAGAATATAAGACATACCCAACATTGCTTTGGTCCGGAGCTAGGTTTAAATAGGCTAAAATCATCCTAAACCACCAACCAAAATTTTTGGTAAATTTGGTTTAAATATAAATATAATATTTGTTATTTGTTATAACAAAACAATTAGTGTGGGATGTTGGTTAGGAGGATAAGGTTAATACTAAGGAATATTATGAATTCCATGGGAGGTCGAGGGTTCTATTCCTTTCGACCTCCAAACAAATTTTATTCTCCCTTAGCCAAATTTGTCCAATCGGAGAGTGCCACGTGGCACTCTCTAATTGGTCCACTTGTCTACTTATGTCAGTGCCCTACCATGTCACTACCCAGTCACCTGCCACGTCAGCATCCAGTGACCTACCATGTCATCTTCTCGGATGACACATGGAACATTTTTATTGGTCCACATGGACCCCTGAAAATGCCAAAAATGAGTGACATGTGGCAGTCTCTTGTGTTTCCACATCACCCTTTTGACGTCAGCATGATGTCATCCTATGACCTGAACAGACAAAGCACATGGCAGCATGTGGGCCTGCCACATGGCACCCCTGCTTGACTATTTTTTCTGATTTGACCAAACTTTGACCAACCATAACTTCTTCATACGAACTACATTTGAGGAAATTTTTGTGTCGTTGGAAAGCTATCACTGAGCTCTACGCAATGAAGTAATTTTCAAGAGAATTTGAAAAAGTTGAATTTGAGCATTTTTGGGTCCTTATGGTCCTATGTGAGTGTTTCAGATCCTCCTGCATCTCTGTAAGCATTCTTGGATCACTGCATCGCCACTCAATGCTTATTGTTTGTCCTTTACCACTGTGTTTGTAGTGGTGGCCCTCCTATATGTCATTTTTCTATGCAATTGCTTGTTTTGTTTCGTATATTAAGTCCTAAGCTCAAATCTCTTGAAAAAAAATATTTGTTTTGGAATTTTTCTTCAAGGAATAAGCAATAAGAAATGGTTCTATATATTCCAATATCAGTGGCATATGGACAAATATGCACTATATGTGCAGATATTCCATGGTATACATTTGTGCATACTCAGTCATAATTGGTATAAGTGTAACTTCTTATTAATACTTAGTTCATGTAGTTTTTCAAGGGATTAAGTTAATAAGAGGACAAACTCTATTGTTTATTGGGGTAAATATTTCCTCAAATTTTGTAGATGGGAACTTTGATCATGATATTTAAATCTTAAAATGTTTGGGCATTTAAAATGACTCTAATAATTGACATCAAAGAGTGCATTAAAACAAAGACTTTGTGGAGAAAAAATAGACTCATCAAAAGATTAAGCTTTTCCACACTCCTCACTCAAAGCCTTATTTGTCCCTGTCGAAGGAGTAGAGGGACTATAGCGATCAATAATTCATTGACTTCATATTAATATGTCCTTTGATAATAAATTTTCGCATCATATATATTGTTCGAACTATAGAAGTAAAAACATTATTTTTTATATAATAAAAAAAAAACTAATATGTCATTGTCTCATTGGAGAATAGATTTGAAGTCTTATTGCCAGCTTCGTTGTTTCCAATGTTGTAAATGTTTAGATATCCAAATTTTTGAGCATGGACGGTCTTTTTTAATTTTTTAATTTTTTTATTTTTATTGAAATGTTTACAAACCAAAATTTCTAAGCATCAACGCTCTTTTTTAATGTTTTTATTATTTCTAATTGTATTGAAATGTTTACATACCGAAAGTTTTGAGCATTGACACTCTTTTTGAGGTACTTGAATAGGCCTGATAGCTTAAATGTTTACATAGCGCGAGGCCCTTAAACATGCCTGACAACTTAAATCTTTGCATAGTGCGAGGCCCTTAAACATCCCTGACAGCCTTAAATGTTTACTTAAATAGGCTTCTCACGGTACATTTTTCCTCGAATTTTTTCATACAATGTTGTAGTGAATTTGGACAATATTGTTGTCAACCTCCAATTGCATAGCCATCATATGTTTCATACTTCTTCTATGGTTGGAATGCAATTTAGTCATCATTGAAGATACATATATTGTTTACTGGTTCGTTGGCTGCTTCTTGTTCACCGATTCGTCGGTTGTTGATTGTTGTTGTTTGGTTCAACTTTGAAAGGTTGAGGTCCTGCACCTGTAGTTGGACCTGTTGGTGCTTGTTACTTGCTGTTTTTTTCTTCAAATTTGCAAGGTTGGGGCCCTACACCCACAGTTGGAGCTATTTTTTGACTTTGTGGGGTTCAAGTCCTGCACCCACAATTCAACCTGCGATTCTGTCATTCATCGTTGTCGAGTAAGTTTTGATACCATAATTTCATTTGTATTCGTTCTTTGTTGTTTTTTGTTTGTTGTTTGCAATTTAAAAGTAAGAATGTTTAAGTATTTCCACTCGCATGGTCGTCATATGTTTCATATTTATTCTATGCTTGGAATGCAATTTGGTCATCATTGAAGATACATATATTGTTTACTGGTTTCATGGTTGTTGCTTGTTCACTGGTTCGTTGGTTCGTCAGTTGTTGCTTGTTTTTGTTTGGTTCAAGTTTGCAAGTTTGAGGTCCAACAGCTGCAGTTGGGCATGTTGGTGCTTTCTCACTGGTTTGTTGCTTGTTGATTGCTTTTGTTTACTTCGACTTTGCAAGGTTGGGGTCCTACACCAGTAGTTGGAGCTGTTTTTTGCACTTTCCAGTGTTCAAGTCCTACACCCACAAGTGGACCTACGGTTATGTTTTTCATCATTAACGAGTAAGTTTTAATAGCATACTTTCATTCATATTCGTTGTTTTCATTTTGAAAGTAAGAATGTTTAAGTATTTACTCATCGTTCTTGTCCTCTAGACTTTCCATAGAGGTTGGCATATCTTTTTCTCCTGCTCTTAAATTTTCCTCTGATTTTTTTTCAAGACTCTGCACCATGTTCATGCCAATGTCGTGTGCACAACTCCGGCTGTCATTTTTTCTAGCATTGCAAATTTCGGTCCTTTGTTGTGTGTGACGAAGTGGAAATATAATGCCTATCACGTACCTGCCTATCCCATATGGGAATCAAACCCATGTCTTTCGCATGAAAAATACGATGCCAAGCGTGTTTCCTTTGCAAGATGTTATTGTAGAAGAAAACTGCATGTAGGTGTAGAAGGGATAGGTATGGTACAACGGAGCCTAGGCTGCAACAAAATTGCACAAAAATGGCATATCTTTCCATGATGTTCTTGAATTTTTCTCCATTGTTTTCTCCTAACTCTGAACCATACCTACATGCCTTTGAAAAATGTTATTGTAGAAGAAACAAATGTTGAGATGGTGCTAGAAAGAGTGGTATTCCGTGGATTGCAAATTGCAATATTCAATCTATATGTTGCTTCGTGTGCAACATTGATAACATAATAAATGTGTTCTCAAATGCATCACACTATTTAAATCTGGATGAAACCATTATCATTCTATGATACTTCAGTGTTGACATGCTACAAAATAGTACCATAACAAATAATTGGAAAACTACATGTGCAATTACAATGTTTGCTTTCTTTTGGTTAAGATAAAACATGTGCAAAACGCACTTATTAACCATATATGGTGAAATGTGCCCATATCACAATACAGCCTCTTTATCACTTGAATTGTGAAATATACATCAAAGATATTACAAAGTTATATTTCCATGTCTCAAAGCATATGTGGATACTTTGTTTCACAAAACCAAATCATTCAGCTACGACCATCCGATTTCTTAATATTTTCTAGCTTGTAATATATTTTGGACAGGAAAAATTCTATATAATTACAACCATGGATCAAGAAAAGAAAAGGTTCATGTTTCTAACTCTCTTTTATTCTATTCCTTTTATTCTCATTTATTGTATGTACATATTACTTGTTCTCCCTTGCATACCAGCTTACATTCATGTTCATTGTATTTTGTGCGTTCCCACATTGAAAAAAACATAATAACTAGAGAAGACGAAGGACTCTTTACCAGAAATGTAGAAGAGGATATACAAAGGTGCATGCTTCTACTCTTATTTCATATTCTATTGTTTTGTATTTCATTTATTGTATATATATTTGTTCTACTACTTTGCACCTAATTTATTGTATGTAGATACTACGTATCTTCCTACATAATAACTTATCTTCATGTCAATTGTATTCTTTGTGCTTCTACATTGAAATAAATAGAACTGTATTTATTTTTTTACATGTCTTCCTACATACAAACTTACCTTCATGTCCATTGTATTTTCTACATTGCTACATTGAAACAAACAGAATAATTGGAGAAGATGAGGGACTCTTTACCACAAATGTAGAGGAGGAGATAGAAAGGTGCATGCTTCTACTCTTATTTCATATTCCATTGTTTAGTATTTCATTTATTGTTTGTATATTTGTTCTACTGCTTTGCACCTAATTTATTGTATGTAGATACTACGTATCTTCCTGCATAATAACTTATCTTCATGTCAATTGTATTATTTGTGTTGCTACATTGAAATAAATAGAACTCTATTTATTTTTTTACATGTATTTCTACATAGTAACTTACCTTCATGTCCACTGTATTTTCTGCAATGCTACATTGAAAGAAACAGATTAGTTGGACAAGAGGATGAAATCTTATATGCCACAACAAAGGAGGTTGAAGTAAAATCCTCGAAAATGTATACCAACTGTGATAGTAAATCAAACACACAAAACGAGTAGGTGGATATAATATTGGACTAGAACACGATGATTTGGAAACAATGGACCTTTGTTGAGACTTCCTGCTTCCGAACATTTCCCTCCCCATTTCTATTTTCCCACTATCTATTATCCATTTTGTTCCCTCTTCTATACTTAACTGAATTCCCCTTTGTTTTTCCCCTCTACTTTCTCTTTCTGGTTTCTTTGCTTAGTCATTTTTCCATAAATGTCTAGGTGCGCGGGTTGGCGGACTCACGGGTTCACATTTATATGCATGCTTCTATATCACGACTCCGACCAATGGCTTCCTCATTCCATACTTAGCCACTTTTTTTATCACGGGTTGCCGAGCTGGCGGGCTCAAGATTGTGCCTCTAGCTTCGGGGGTTCCACGATATACAGATTGGCCGCCAAACTCCCCCATCATGCCATGTTCTGTGTTACACATTTTTGTAGTCAAAAATTCTGAGGCATACAATTTGACCATCGGGTCCTCATGTTTCTTGAGTATCCCTTGACACCCTATTTCATATTCCATCTCCTTCGAGCCTGTATGTGAAATTCAGAAAAATTATGGACAATATACAATGCATATGCCTATTTAGTCCTTCTGATGTTCATGTACACATGCTTGCCTCAGAAAAAGTTGGAATAGTGACATGGGAATGAGCAGTCAATCATCGCAAACATCAACAGAATGACAAGGCCAAAGGTAAATATTCATACATTGTGCTCCTGATATGTTTACCAAAAAAATATCATGAGCTATTTATTCATCTATGCCATGATAAATATGTTTATGTCATATGCAACACATACTTTTCAAGTCACGAGAAGTATCGATGAGCACAAGTGAGATGTCGAACATAGTGCAAGTTACACAGACTAAGAGGTCTAGATACAAAACTATGGTTTGCATGCTTCATCCAAGTTGTGTGTCTACTTGTACATTTATGCCAGGAAAAAAAGAAAACAAAAAAATAATGCAGACTACCATTCACATTACTTTTCCTGTTCAATAAATGTCGCCAGGTATAAACTTATAACACCCAATATACTATCAATAGAAGGCTTGAACAACCGTCGAACTAGACAAGTGTTCGTCGGGGACATAATGTTTGTGTATAACACCTACTTGGACAAGGAAAACAAAACTAGATGCATTATGCGTGCTGACATGACAGAAAACGAAGCCATGATGACATTCACACAAACTCTCCCTACACAACTTGTCCAGAAACATGCAGAAAAGATCTTTCCAGGTAATGGGATATCCATTACAAATTTTAATATATTTCCCAAAACAGTATATGACCGTGGTGATTGTGATTGGATTATGTCACTCAACGTAGCAAGTATTGTGGAAAAAAATCTCGCGATTTGTTCAGAATATTGTTTTGTTCCAGACACAACAATCAACCAACTTGCATGGAGAAATGACACTTACCTAATCGGAACCATTGGTGCAGCTGTCACACTCGCGAGAAAACTTGGCTCGCAACACATTCTCCATATAAAATATGGAGAGTCAGATAACGACAAGACAATGGTACCATTCTCCATATCCAGTTTTGTCCTTTACTTTCACATGTCAATGTATCTTGGTTATGGTACACAACTATTGCACCGTTCCATGTTGCAGCTGCAATTGTTCGACACCTATTCAAATTTGTTTTCCTCAATGGAACAACAATTGCATAAAGGGAAATTTCTACTTATGCTCTTCAAAAATATAACAAATAAAAGAGATGTTAAAGAAAGGATATTTCGCACAACCCAAGAAACATTTGTAACAGAATTGCGAACAGACATAATACAGGATCTCAAGAAACTAACTAGCTTGGCAATTGTTGTGCATATACATCTACAATTCCATCCACACTTTGCTCATAACAATTGCCTTCACCAATTTTCTGCAACTTTTTTTTGTCTTGCGGTTGTATATTATATTGTTCAATATATTAACTAGTGTGCTCACGTGCCTAGGTTGAGGGTGTTTTGGTTGTAGCGAATGTGTACTCGACCCCCTTTAAGCATGTATGTGTCAAATGCAACTCTCATGTTTCTGCCTTTGCTTTCATAAATGATGGTACAATTGATTGTCTACGATGCAGTAAAAAATGCCCTTACATATATAGACATTACCTCAACGTTGTGATCTGAACCATCAACAACACAATCGTACATTGTACAATTATACAACCTTTATTACAAGATGTGCTTCCTGGGCTAGCATAATTTCCATATGAAGTATACGTACTAGAAAATGAAAACAGTGTCTACATGATGTGCGACTTTTGAATCCATAGAAAATTTACATTAAATGAGAACAATGCAATACTACATATTGACTAAACCAAAAAAAAAAAAAAAAAAATCATATCAAGCGTCGGCGGGAAACGA